>LNAR01001997.1:0-35683 GCA_001630585.1 Pseudogymnoascus sp. BL549 | reverse complement strand
GGGGGGGTAAGGATGCCGGTCTGGGTGCTCTAGATGGCAACAAAGATGCTGGTCTGGGTGCTCTGGATGGAAATAAAGACGCCGGCCTGGGCAACCTGGATGGCCTGGGAGGTGATAACAAAGATGCTGGCCTTGGTGCTTTTGGCGGCATTGGCGACAGCGACGACACCAAAAAGCCCGTCGACGCTGCTCTCCCTCCTACCCCACCACCAACCGACAACGCCGCCGCAGCCCTCCCTGCCTTCCCAGCAGCAACCGACAACACCAACCCACTCCTCCCCGCCGGCGATGACGCCCACAAGCTCGTCTATTTCGACCAAGCCTTCTCCGTCGCCCCGCCCGCGCCCTACGACTTCCCCGCCCTCAAGGCAGAATGCGCACGCACAAAGTGGCGCGACGACGACGTCTACCTCCACTGCGGGGGCATGGCCGCGGGGCTCACCTCGATCATGTCGCAGGTCAAGGTGTGCCTCAAGATGGCCTTTGACGCCGGCACGGGCATCGTGCTCCCCAGCATGCCGCTGCGCGACTCGGATCACCTCGACCAGTTCAACCTGATGAACCAGGACGCGTACATGACGTACGACGAGTGGTTCGACGTGGCGCACCTCATGGACTCGGTCAAGCGCGTGTGTCCGCAGATGAAGATTGTGCACCCCTCGCAGCTCGACAAGCCCGAGCACCCCGTCAAGCACAAGTGGAGCATCAAGCTCGAGGATGCGAAGGGGTACAAGCAGTTCCAGAGCTACTTCTGGACTGGCCGTCCATTCGCCACCTTCTTCGATGACCAGTACACGCGCCTCAAGCAGCTCGAGACCTTGAACCCAAACAACAAGCACGTCGAGGATGCCAACGCGCCAAAGGGCATGACAGTCATCAAGATAGCGTCCAACTTCCTCCTCTTCCGCATCACCGACGACCCGACCGGCCAGGACCTGCGCCTCTGGAACGACCTGAGCCACCTCATCCGCTTCCCGCAGGCGACGCGCGACCTCATCGCCGCGCTGATGGCGCACCTCAACAAGCCCTTCTACGGCGTGCACTTCCGCGTCGAGGCGGACACGATCTGGTCGTCGCTCGAGCACCAGCTCAAGGTCGACCTGGACGCGCTCGACAAGGCGTGGGAGATGTTCGGGACGCCTGGCGCGGAGAAGCCGCTCGTGTACCTCGCGTGCGGGGACCAGGAGCAGGTGAAGAAGTTTGTGGAGGCAGGCGCGGCGCGCGGGTGGACCGTGACGCATAAGTGGACGCTTGCTGCGGGGGATCAGCCGACGCTCGCTAAGATTGATGCGCTGCCGTTTGATTTCCAGGGCGCGGTGGATATGGGGTTCATGGTGAAGAGTGATTTCTTCCTCGGGATCACGGGCAGTGCGTTCTCGAGCACGATTGGGAATGCGAGGGATGTGACGGGGAGGTATAGGGGGAGTTCGCTGTTGTTGGGGAAGGAGGGGGATGGCGGGGCGAGGACGCACTTGTTTAATGATGGGGATGCGAGTCAGTATGCTTGTTGTTTGTGAGCTGTTGTTGTCGTGTTTTTCGGCGAGATCTGAAGGTGTGTGGGATGGAGTTTTTTGAGGAGTTTTGAGGATTTGAGATTTGGTGCCGGGGGGGGAGGGGGGATATTTTGCATCAAGCAGGTTGTATTGTATATATTTATAAATTTAGATTCGATATAGATGGACATGGACTGGGGGATTACAGAGTATATTACAAGTTCAAAATATCTTCTTTCTCGTGATTAATAAACTGTGAACCTCTGTATTGTATTTGAATTTATGTTCTGGATGAATGAACTGGAAGATTCTGAGGACTTCACAAGTTGGAAACCATTGGTTTCCTAAAAAATCTTTTACGACTGAATTTCTATAAACTTCCAAATAATATTCGGATTCATATTCCACAAAAAAACAAATCAAAGGATACTCAGCGATCCACAAGATTAAAACCTTTCATTTTTACAATATATAATCTATAGATACCCATAATTGTACTCCCTCATTGCCAGGATCCAAGATCGACCCAAATGGCTGTGGCCAACCTCGCTGTCGCCATGTTGTAAAATGGCCACAGCACGTGATTCACCCCTTAGATTTGTGCTTTCAGTCCATGGCTGTCTAGAGACCATACCTTGTCGTTGCTGATTCAGGCTCTGTAGTTTGAGGCATTTCATAGATTGATAGATAGAATGAAAAGAATAAAGATTGCTTGGCTTTGTTGTGGTTGTGGAAACTGCCTGCTCATTCTGATGCGATGAGATTCATGCACGTAGACAGACCCCAATAAAGGTAGCGGCGCAGTGATTCATCTGCCTCAAGTGAACAAACCAACTAAATCACAAACAAGGACCTGTCGACAGCAGAACAGACTGCAACCATCATTCACAAGGAAAGCACATCTTCAGTTTCAAATTTTCCATTTCCTATTCTACTGTGCAGCACAGTGTTTGCAATTTATCAACACACTGTGCCCCCTGAACAAGAAATCCGCGCACAAAAACAAACACGCACCACACCAGAGACCTGTCGACCATCCTAAGCACCCTCCATGACCATGCCGACGCCATCAAGATCCCAGACGCCGCGAAGAGAAGGAGAACCGATCTGAATCCCATCCCATCAAAACACCATCCCAAGGCACAGAAGCCACAAAACAAACGAAACAAACGGAGAACAGCGCCCACAGTCGGCACAGTCTCTGACCAGACCTCACTGCCACACGCGAACGCGAACCCGAAAGGACACGAGCACGAGAAGAGGAACCGGCACAAGAAGAGAAAAATAGGAGATACCGGCAGATCAGCAAGCTCGAGGCTGCACCCGCTCGCACTCTACTTGTGATTGAAAAGTAGAAGTGCAGAGTGGGGATCTGGAAGAACAGCAGATCGAAGCACAAAGAAGGAACAAGTCGAAGACACGAGCGGGACAACCGATTCCATGCACAGGATCTCGAAAGGAATGAGACGCGGCTCGAAGCTGCGACTTACTTCCTACGGCTGCTGCCGCCCGCGCTGGGTCCGGCCCCGGAAGAAGCATTGCGGATCTTGAGGCGACAAATGTACTCGTCGGCTTCCGCGGCCGTCAACTCTTGGGGTGGAATGTCCGGGGAGATGCTGAGCTTCTTGTAGAGTCGCTCGTACTCTTCGATCTCCTCGGGCTGGACGTCCTTGTTGTATGGTTTGGGCGGCTTGGCAAGCTTCGGACGTGAAGGAGCCGCGTGAGGATCCATCTTGGGTTGACCGCTCGAGGTTGGCATGGGATAGCCTCCGCGTGACAGGGGTACCGGGGCAGGAGAGTGAGCGGCGGCGGGGAGATCTTTGAGGCGGATGGCCTTTGGGAGAACGCGCTTCCATGGGTCGATGAAGGTCTGCCTGAAGACGCGTTTGCAGTGGGATCGAAGGTACTGGCATGCATCCGTGGAGATCGCGATGTAAATCATCGCATTGAAGAAACCCTGCAGCGGCAGGAGAAGTGCCTCGGTGAAGTTCAGTCCGAATGAGACGAGGGTCGGGTCGATGAGCGTGGTGATGCGGTTGACCGTGGCTGGGACCTGGTGGATGTCAGTATGCGGAATCGATGGAGAGACATGGAGGAGCGCCTCCGCCATGCAAGCATCCATGACAACTCGGCCCACAACGGCCCAGAGTTCTGCCGCGCAGGAAAATGGCAGTGACTTGATGGCCACTGTCAAAGTGGGATGCGGTGGAATGGTTGTGGAATACGAGGGGTGGAGTGGGATGGAAAGGAGGTGCTCGGAGGAAAGAAAGTAAAGGAAGGGAGGACGACATACCCAAGTCACGATCATGGCCGTGAAAAACATCAATGAACAATGGAGGTACGCCGACGCGGCGCGATCGGCGCTCGACTGTTCACGCTTCTCTCTCTTCATGTTCTTGAAGAACGTGCTGATCGAAGTTCCACGGCCTTGAGCGCGGTTGCGAGTCCCAGCCTCAATGTTCACGACGCAGGATGGATTCTTGCAATCGGTGCGGCTGTCCAGGATACCACATGCATGAGTGATGACCTTTACCGTGGTCATGGTGCCGTTGCCACTTTCTTGCGCGACATAACTCTGGGCCGTTGTTGGCCTCGTTGCCATGGATGCCTGCATTGCGGAGGCGCTGTCGATGAGCTTCTTGAAGCGGAATTTGTTCTCGAAGACAACCTTGCCAACAGCGATGTAGATGGACATAGTTGTAATGAGAACTATCCTATATGATTAATCAGTAAGGGATGCGAAGATCTACAATGTGAATGAATGAAATGGAATGTGAGATTAATCGATGCAGAAGTAAACACAAGATTGGATCGAAGCAGTTGAACACATGCTGCGGTACAACAGAACCGTAGAACTCAGGAGAAGAAACAGTACATTATCTGAACAGCAAACACTCATGCCTAATAATGTGATGGGGCCTGAGAATATTCAGATCGGAAGGAGAGGGAAGGGGGCGAAAGGCATATATGAATCCACAAACAAAATATCGCGGAAATGGGAAAATGGGGAAACTCAAACAACAAAACGCGGACTACAAGGCCAAACTGTCTCCGAATACATCAAGGATGAGAACGAAAACAAAGCATGCTGTGCATCAAGGGTAGACATGCTCTGGCAAGGGAAACAAGAGAAATCGCATCCAAAACTCACCAGACGGGGCCATAGAAGGTTGCGATGCGGAGGAAGTTCCACTTGACAGTTACCCAGCACCAAAGCTAGCAAAGAGTTAGACACGATAAAGAAGGAAGAGTTTCCTTCGAGAAGGGTATTTATTGATCGGGGGCGGGAAGGGAAGCTTACAGTTGCGTTTCCAAACACAGCACCACGCGTATCATCCTCAATCAAGAGGTAGATGATGGCTGGAATAAATGGAATACCGTAGTTCAAAGCAATATAATAAAACTCGAGAGCGCGGAGTTCGTCTTGAGAATATTTACGAAAGAAGGTGAGATAGACATTGAACGACATGGATAGCATCCATAATGCATCAGCTGGCATGAACCTATAAGTAGTATTAGTACAGGTGAACGTATTTGAAACTCGATCTGAGCAAAAGTTCATATCTGACGTAAAAGGGGAGGGAGCAATAAGAAATGATGATTAAGGCGACGATACTCACATCTGGATGATAAATGCTTGGAGCTGGCAGAGGGGCGTACCAACGCCGGCAGTGACGCTGGATCTGGAGATGAGAGTGGCGACGTTTGTAATGACATTGCCGATTGTTGCGTAGAAGACCAGGCGGTTGATCGGCTTGCGGAAAATACTCATGGACAAGAAAGTCACCATCACGAAGAAGCTTCCGAAAACCGAAAGGACCGACGAGATGCGTTCAGCAGTCTGGATAGCATCCAGCTCCCATTGCGTGAAGGCAGTCTTCTTGCCCATCATTGTGAATGGAGCAAGTAATAGGAACAGGGGAGGCTGAGGTAGGCAAGTCAAATTGTTTGGTTTGAGTTGACCAGGATTGAGTTGATCAAGATTGATTGAATGTGCAAGATGTTGGTGAGCAGAAGGAAGTGAGCGAGTGATGGAAGAAGAAGAAGTAAAGGTGATGAAGAAGTGAAGAGGGTGAAGAAGGTCAAGAAGGTGAAGGATGTGAAGGAAGAAAAGGTGAGGAAAGGAAGTTGTTGTGGAGGTAAAGAACTTTATGATAAACGGAAACTTTTGGAAGGGGGGAGGTGTATTGCAAATATTTAGCTCGGCGAGCAAACGCGTCAGAAGACCATGCCCGTTTGAGTGAAATGCAAAAGAATTTGTGCCAGAGCGCCTAATATGGCAAGGGACTAACCCCGTAGGAGAGTCGTTGCCTGCGTGGGCGGGGCACACCGAGATCTAAAGTATCGCGAGACTCGCGGCCAAAGCGGCAAAGGGGTCGGCACGGCAGCACATCGGCAAGAGCGGCATAACCATATACTTTCTTCGTCTTGTCAAAACAAACAATAGTATGCTGTCGTCGTGATATATATATGTATATATAGATATATCCCACTCTCTATTCTTTGTGTTCGATAGCTTTGTACAAGCAATCGTCCGCCGCCATATCAGATATGTATCTATCCACGGCGTCACAGATGGCGTCACAAATTATAGGAATCAGATCGCAGAAACAAATATAATATAGACTTGACTTTATGAGAGCACCGACCTCGTGCGATAGCCTACATGATATACTCTCGAGTATTCCTGTGTCTCTCTCACTTCTCTACGTGTATCCATTGATCGTTCTCAGAAATCCCACTGCACTTACCACCTCGCCTTCTGTGCCCCCCTCCATGCATCATCTCTGGAATAGGGAAAGACGACAGAGAAGAATAGCCGGTATTATCAAGTTCCACAGCCAGGGATCCCAATCGTTGGGAAGCCTCGGTGCTCTTTTATGTGCATTATCAAGACAAAGAGAGCCAAATGCGCCAGAGCTCTGAGTGGGCATTTGCTTGACAACAGAGAGAAGCCTAACCTTTCACTTACGCTTGAGGATACTTGGATTCCTGTTCAAGAACGGAGACCTCATGCCAGTAGCACCGACGTTGAAGTAGAGTGGTGCACGGACCAAAGTCGCGTCTCCCTCTCCACTTCCCAAAGCGGCGCGTCGATCCGCAAATTGACCTCTCCCAGTAGACGCCTTGACTAAAAATGGCGGACAATATGGACGATGAGACGCGCGAGGTGAGTAGCAGTGCCCGAGTATTGAGGGCTTGCAGATCCAACGAAAGAGTACATCATACTAACACGCCCACAGCGCCTCAAGGCCGCCCTCTGGTTCTCCATCGGCAAAATCGTGGACGCAGAGACCCTTCGCCTTGGCGTGAACGCAACCCCCCAATTCATCGGTGCGCTGACGGAGATGGTATGGGCGCAGACCGGTAAGTTACCTTGGACGCCCATCGCCGGCATGGGGATTGCGCTGACCTGCGCACAGAAAGCGTATCCCAGGACCTCGAGAACTTCGCAAAGCACGCTGGCCGCTCGACGGTCACGACGGATGATGTGCTGCTTGTTACTAGGCGGAATGATGCACTGCATGATATTATGAAGGAGTTTATTGATAAGGAGAAGGCGGCGAGTGGTAAGGGGAAGAGAAGGCAGTGAGGCATTTGCGGCCGGGGAATGACGGCGTTTGGGGCGTTTGAGGTTCAACGGGAGATACACCATCATGCATAGTTTGTGGATTACAGATACGAAATCAGATGAATAAATGACAACAAACGTATATCCCCAGAATCACTTCTCCCAGATTGCCAGGCCAGCACAAAGCCTACCCTTCGCAGCGGCCAGGGGGCAGCACGCTGCTGCCGCGAAGTCTCAAGAAGAGCAGGGTCGCATGTGAAAGTTACGGACGTGCTTTTTATTCGATATCGGTGGACGAGTAAACCGCATCATAATTTGCGTTCTACAATCTTTTCGAACGAGATACTAACATAGCTATCCTCTAACTAATAACACAGACCACCTTTCCCTTGGTTCCATTACCCTCCAGCAACTCATGCGCCTTAACCACATCCTTCCAGTCAAACACCTTCTCAACCTTGACCTCCAAATCCCCCTTCGCAAACGCCTCTAGGTATCCCTCCAGCTTCCCCGTCAGCTCCGACTGATACTTCTCGTCACGGCTTCTCAAACTGCTGCCCTCGTATCTAAGTCTCTTCGCCAGGAATAAGCCGATATTCGTCTCAGCCGGCAGGGTGGCCCCGCCCATAAGTCCCAAGTTGGCAATGCGTCCATCCTTCGCCGCCGCCTTCAGGTTATCCGCGAACGTCGAGGCACCCATAAAGTCCACGATGACATCAATTCCCTTCCCTCCCGTAGCCTTCTGGGCCTCTTCTCCCCAGCCCTTCTTCGTAGTGTCGAAACCACCTGCAGCTCCAAATGTGTCGACACACCACTTAACCTTGTCGGGTGTACGGGAAGTTACATAGACGGACGAGGCGCCAGCGAGTTTGGATAACTGGATGCCGGCAATGGAGACGGAAGAGGCTCCGGCATGCCAGAGGACGCTGTCACCGCGCTTGAAGGCACCAATCTTGTGGAGAGCTTGTGTGGCGGTCATGAATGTCTCTGGGATTCCGGCGGCAGATTCCCATGATAGAGTGCTGGGCTTGTGGAGGAGGGTGGCGGGGGAGACGGTGAGAAATTCGGCGTAAGCGCCTCCGTATGCGAGCCCAAACACCTCATCTCCGACCTTAAACTTCCCCTTCTGAGCTTCGGCGCCGAGCTCTTCGACAGTACCACTGAATTCCACTCCGAGGATCAAGCTGATGTTCGGGGGAAGTGGGTATTTGCCCTCGCGCTGGAGGAGATCCATGCGGTTAAGCCCGAAGGCCTTGACACGCACGAGAGCCTCAGTGGGCTTGGGCGATGGTTTCGGGACGGAATCGTTGAGGAAGAGGGCGGAGGCTGGGCCGGTACCATTTTTGATATCTGAAAGGGGGCCATTAGCGGGGTAGGATGAGGGGAGGGAGCGGGTGCGGGTTACCAATTGCACGCATTGTAGCCATGATGGGTGATGGTTGACTGTTTTTGACTAGAGTTGGTATATGAAGAGTTTACAATCAATAATTAGAGAGAACATCCAATTCACGATTCAATTTTCAAAGTAGACGTATTTGAGACTCAAATTTGATGATGGATTGGACTGCATTTCTAAGCAGCGCGGGGCAGTTTGGAGCTTGGGCCATGTGCGGGGGATGACGTATGATGATCGCGGCAATCAACAACACCACGGATGCCGGATGGGAAGGAGCGACTGACGGGACAAGCGAGCTAGGGAAAGAGCGAACTACGAAAGGAGCAATCTATGAAAACAGTAATCATAGGGAAGGAACGATCTATGAAAGAATAATCATAGGGAAGGAGCATAGTTGGGGAAAGAGCGGCCTGAGTGGGGCGGCTGGGACAACTGGGGAAGGAGCGGCCGTTGGGCAAAACACCCCAGGCTGAAATAATGTTAGTATATTTTGGATTATGGATATAATTAGATGATTATATTTATTTAATATGTTAGTTTCAACGTCCAAACCATGCCTCGGCTCTACATCGCCATGTACGAAGCTGGGACTGGGAACTACGAGCATTGGGCCCTTTGCGTTGACGGCGACAGAGACAACGCGCCAACCATATTCGAAGTTAGCGGGGAACACGGGACCTTTGCAAAAAGTGTAGTCCAGGACGAGCCCGAGAGCAGACTTCTACACAAGCGAAATATTGCCGTGGGCGAAGTTAACCAGCGTGATATGCCAGAGCTCTTGGAAGTGATTGGTGATGCAAAAGTGGATAATGAAACCACGGAGTGGAATTGTCAGGATTATGTGATTGAGATTCTAGAAACGCTATATGAGGAGTGCATTATTGATGAGGATGATGAGGAGTACAAGAGGGGCATGAAGAAGGCGAAGGATAAGTATTTTGGACCCTTATAAGATGTTGTTTTTACATTATCTGAAATGTGAGTGATCTATTATAATATACACGCGCTATACAACCCTTCATTGTATGCGACTAATACATGCCGAAGATGGCTCATTCCCATCACTTTCCCTCGCCGCCCTTCCCTGTCACCGCCAACTGGTACGTCGCCAGCTGCCCCTCTGTCATCATACTCGGACTCCCCACCATAACATCTTCGCCCCTATTATTCTTGGGGAACGCAATAACATCTCGAATACTGTCCGTCCCCGTCATAACCGCCACCATCCGATCCAACCCCAGCGCCATACCCGCATGTGGGGGACATCCAGCTCTGAGAGCCTCAAAAAGATGTTTGAAGTCAGCCAACCGTTCCTCTGGCATCTGCAGCGCCTCGCGCATAATCCACTCCTGCATCTGCGCGCTGTGTATACGACGCGAACCGCCGCCGAGCTCTACGCCATTGAGGACGAGGTCGAAGTGGTCTGCGACGGCACGGAGGGGGTCGGAGTGGAGGAGGTCGACGTCGGCGGGGGTCTTGGGGGAGGTGAAGGGGTGGTGAGTGGATGAGAAGCCGGCAGTGCCGCCTTGGCCAGGGTCGGTGGTGTTGGAGGGGGTGAAGAGAGGGAAATCGACGATCCAGAGGAAGTTGAAGGATGGGTCAGGGTCGATCAGACCCTCGGCGATGGCGGATTTGTGAATGTGGCTGCGCAGCCTTCCGAGGGGTGTGGAGCCACCCGAGAGTTTGACGTCCCTGGGCCTTGCCTGGAGGATTATGAGATCGCCTTGTTCTAATGGTTCGCGAGTGGAGGGCGGGGACCAAGTGTTAGTTTCTGTAGTGGGTGCTGGGTCATTGGCAGACACTTCATTCGTAGCAGCCATAATTTTATCCACGATTGCTTGGTCTTCAGGGGTGGCCGGCTCTTCCACATCTGCTCCATAAAACGACCTTATGCTTTCGAGTCCCTCGTGGCCGAATGCTGCAAGGCCTTCTAATGGCTTCATGGGGTCATAGATAAAGACCCCAGGCCCGCCATCGGGGTTGTCATGGAATGGACGCATTTCCGGCGAATCCATGATAGTCTTCACAAAGGCGCCCACCTGCCTTGGAGGGCAGTTCAAATTGATCTTGAAGATGTCGATAATGGGGTCTTCCAGCGAGGTAATCATGCTCTTCAGATTATTCGGAACTACGCTTTCAACTCTGTAGGTCTGGACGGGTCAGAAAATGCAGTTGCACGGAGCTGATGGACCTACCAAGTCTTTGATACGGAGGTCTGGTTTATCGACACCGTGGAACCTCATAGCGTTATCATAAGACATGCGCATAAAAGGAGCTGAGGGTATGTCTCCATCGGACCCTGTCCACAGTTTTTCCCTGAGTTTCCACATGTCCACAATGAAGCTTTCCATCCTCTTCATTACGCCATCCGCATTTGTAAAAGCCATCTCCATATCAAGCTTCGGTAACGTTAGTATAGTGTACTATTATCTGGCTACGGAGTACTCACCTGGGTAAACTCTGGTTGCCTATCGGCACGAAGGTCTTCGTCACGGAAGCAACGGGCGACTTGGAAATATCTATTGATACCACTCGCCATTAGAACCTGCTTGTACTGCTGTGGGCTTTGTGGCAGCGCATAAGCATGCCCCGACGTGCGGCTTGGCACGAGAAACTCTCTGGCGCCCTCAGGTGTAGATTTAAACAGTATAGGCGTCTCAACTTCGTGGAAATCCGGAAGCGCCGTCCGGATACCCTTCAGTACCTCGCTTCTAAATATTAGACGTTTCTTGAGAGTCTCATCGAATCGGATTTGCAGATGCCTCAACTCTGGACCATATGTCGCATCTTCTCCCAGAAGAATATCTACTGGAAAGTCGTTTAGTGACTGGACAGAGCTTACCAAGAGCTCATATTCCCGAGGCGGCTCTTGTTTTCCATCCTTTGCCGGCTTGACGTTCTTCCACTGCAGAGTCCCGACAACTTCTACAGGAGTGTTCGCTCTGGTGGCCTTTAAGATTTTGTGCGCGTCCGGGTTATTGTCTCGCAGGGAGATGAGTTGGATGGTGGCAGCTCCGTCAGACAATGGAACGAAGGTCATCTTGCCGGAGACGTTTCGAACGTTGCCGAGAGAGCCCTGGACTCGGACTGGTTTCCCAATGCTGTCGCTGTCCGGAGATTTAATAATACTGGCCAAATTGCTTATGGAAGGAGATTCATGGCGTTGAACTAGGGAGGGCCAGCATTAGCTTGGATCTCACGGATAGTAGGGATCGGGGCAGCCTACGGGTCTCTTTGAATTGCTTCATCCATGGTAACTCGTTTGAGCGTGTCGGGTTAACTCCGCCCGCTGCCTCAGGAGACAATGGGGTAGCATCTGTGACGTCTCCTGTACGCAATCCTGCTAACGTTCTTCGAGTCAAGCCAAGAGCAGCAATGGCCGGTGTGCCATTGTTAGGAAATGCATGGGATACAATCCTAACGCCGGCTCGAGGGCGGCAACATGCCCTCAACATTGGTTGTAAAGTTTGCAAAGCTTCGACTTGGTATCATGAAAAGATTATCATATATGGAATGCGTATATACAATGATAATGAACGTGGATAAGAAGTGAAAGTGATGATACAGCCCAAGATTGGGATGGAGGTTGACGAGGCTGTCGGAATAAAATAGAGGCCCTGACTCAGCCTTGCGTATTAACCGCATATACAAGGCACCAACATCCTCGCTAATGCGACTTTGGCGCTAAGTTCAAATAAATATCGCTCGCCGTATAGAATTTCGATCTTTATCCTTCCAAGTTTTAAACAGTACGTGTGATTGCTCGCTCCCCCAGCGGAATATCTTCGTCCAACACAGCGCAACCTTGCTAACTTATGACTCTTTCAGAATGATGAAAGCCTAGCGTGTTTTATATGATATGGCCCCCTCCTCGCTGAGCCTCCGAACTCTCCCTTCACCGGGCTTAAGTGGTTTGGTTGCAAGGTGAGGTAGGGGGACGTGAAATCAGCGTTCGCCACACCCCCCTTGTTAACAAGCGGACGCGAATACGGCATCTCTGATCCTTAAAAGCCTTGGAAGGGCTCATTCTTTGATTTTTGGTTGTTGGTTGGGACCTGCGTAAGCGCCGCTGTTGGCCGCATTGCAGACCGCCAGGGCTGTGCCAAATCCAGACATGAAGGCCGCGGTTGAGGGATAATAGGAGGGGAATGGCCACAGGCACCATTTCAAGTGTTTTGATGTCTGGTGCCTTAATCTCACGGAATTTTGTTTGAACCCGCCCCTTGAACGTCTTCGTTTCTTGTAGATAGCCTCCGAGCACGCCGGGCATGCTCGGATGACGCAAAATAAGACTTATTCTCCCGCTTTACGATAAATGTTCTCAATATTTGCCTCTATGATAATTATTATATACTTTGGCGCCGAAGAATTAAAATTAAACGCTCATGCGTGCTCAGTGGGTGTGGTGCGGGAAATGCGGCCGCCCACTTACGTTGGGCCACATGGATTTGATGTTTATGACGCTCATCCCCAGTCCCCTGGCTCAGCCCGAGCTTGTTCAACGAACAAACAACAACTTCGCCTCGAAATACCAACAACGGCCTTCCAGTAGCGGCTACAAATACATCTAAGTCCACACTGTGCTCGACTCCGCATATCCGAAGTAAACTTTACCTTGTCTGACAAATCCCCCGCACTCACGATGCCGGCGTCTTGGTAGATGAGATCGGGAGACCCCTACATATCGACCGGGATTGACACGAGCTTAATCTTGCGATTAACAACACCACGTCTGTTTGCGCGCCCACGATCTAGAGGATTCACGAGGCACCAAACGCTTCTTTAGCCGTCTCTACATAGGCTAGGATTTGCAGCGGCACCGCCTATGCGCACATCGTCGCCATTGACTGTTCTTCCCTTGCCGGAAACCTTGGAGGCATACCCCGTCGACTCCACGCCTGTGGCATGAAACCATGTCAAGTTCATTCGAGAAATCTGTGAAGGGCGCGACCAAGATCAAGGTGACTTGCCCTTTCCAACCGCTCATCGGCGCACCGTCCTATCCAGTACTGACTATTTTGCCCTCTCCCAGCTTGCCCCGCCGAAATCAAAATACATCGAGCATATCCTCATTGCAACACACTCCGGCGAACATGGCGTCGCCGAAGTCTTCCGCGCCCTCCAGAACCGGTTGCGCGATTCCACGTGGACAGTGGTTTTCAAGAGTCTCATAACTGTACACCTAATGATTCGAGAAGGATCACCCGATGTTACGTTGGCGTTTCTATCAGATCACAAGAACATGTTGGCTACAAGCAGCTTCACGGACGGTATGTACAAAGTCTGGCAACCCAAGCGTATGTGCATACAGTGTGTCACCGCGGGTCGGATGTAGTGTATCGTTATGGGATGAGTTATTCGCGCAGGTTGCTAATTATTCTCCAGTTCAAACGCATGGCAAGAATATTCGCCACTACTCGAGCTACCTGACTGAGCGAGCAAGAGGATACCGGCATAGCAAATGCGATTTTGTCCGAGGAGCCGAGAATCGATTTCAAAGGTTAACCGTCGACAAAGGCTTATTGCGTGAGACCGAACTCGTTCAGCTACAGATCAGTGCCCTACTCAAGTGCGATGTAAGTTGCGCATATGTGAAGAGAAAGAACAATCTCTAATACTATATAGGTGCTTGATAATGAGCCCGAGAACGAAATCACAATCACTGTATTCCGTATGCTGGTTCTTGACCTCCTGGCCCTTTACCATGTCATCAACCAAGCAATGATTGCCATTCTAGGTGTGCTCAACGGTCACATCGGCTACGCGAAGATGCTAATTCAGTGTAGGACAATTCTTTGAGATGACGAAGCCAGATGCCCAGAGAGCCTTGGAGATATATAGAAGATTTACAAAGCACACGGACCTTGTAGTTACATATCTTGGTACCGCACGGACATATGAGCACAAGACAAGAGTTGAGGTACCAAAGTTGAAGCATGCCCCTGTTAACTTAGGAAAGCAGCTGGAGGATTACCTCGCCGACCCTGATTTCGATATCAATAGGCGGCAATATCTAGCGGAAGAAGAGGCAAAGAAGAAGAAGAATGGCACATTCAAACCATTTCTCACCACACAGAAGACCGGTGGTAGCTCTTCTCGTGTCGATACAGGAAATGCGTTCCCGGATGCCAAACCAATCAAAGGGACGGCAGCAACTACGACAAAGGCGCAGCCAGCTCTACCTAAAGGACCTGCCCCAGACCTGATAGATTTCTTTGCCTCGATCGAGCAAAAGCAAGAGCCCCTCGAGACAGCTCCACCGCAGCCGCAGACGAATGCGCCCAACTTCACAGGCGCCCCGCAGTTCCAAGGGCAGCAGCAGCAACCTGTGCAGCAGCAGGCTATGCACCAGCAGCAAGGTTTCCAACAGAATGGATTCGTGCCACAGCAAACAGGTTTCCAGGACCCGAACCAACAGCAACAACATCAATTTAATAATGGATTCGTACAACCCCAACAGGTTCAGCAACCGCAACAACTCCAGCCCAACATGACCGGGACTGGATTCGGCGGGTACACTCCTCAACCACAGCCATACCCATCAAACTCCCTCTCACCAACCAACCAAAACACCCTCTCACCATTCCCTGGGCAACAACAACCTTTCCAAACCGGCCCACAGCAACAAGTCACCAACCCCTTCCGCGCGAGCATGATGTTGAACCATGCCGCAACAGCGAGCCCAACCTCCATGGGCCAGAACCCTACCGGCCACACACTCTCCCCCGTGTCGCCTCAAAACACAAACCCCTTCGCCAAGCCGGCGTCCGCTCCCCCTGGCGGGGCACAAGCACAGCAATATCAACCCACCGGCCCAACTGCGAGCCCACTGCAGCCAGCGCCTACCGGGACAAACCCGTTCGCGCGACGGCCTGGGACGAGCGGTGCGAGCACTCCTGGAGGGCTTGCACCGCAGCCTACAGGCACGAATCCGTTTAGGCAGAGTGCGTTTGTGAATACGGCGACAGGGATGGGGTGGCAGAATAATCAGGCGCCGATTGGGGGAGGGCTGGACACGATGCCAACAATTGAGGTTTTCCCAAGGCCGGCGCAACAGCAGCCGTGGTCTCAGTAGATAGGATTGCCGGAGGAAGGGTGGATGAGTGATGAGTGATGGGTTTGAAACTTGGCCCTGTTTGGGTGGATTTGTGGGATGAGAATGAAGGTAGATAGAGCGACGTGAACCTGACTGGGGCTGATGTAGCGTTGATTTTAAGAGGTCGGGATGGAAGGATGGACAGGGCAGAGGTAGAAAGGTAGCTGGCAAGCTATAGCCCTAGGACAGGATACGTAATAACATTTCGAAAGAGGGCGTGGCCTACAATTGAGCTTTCTTCGTCTTTGATATCTCCCCAATTGTCCCGTTAGGTGAATCTTTTATGATTGTTATAACATTATTATTAAGAGCAAAACCTCCATATACTTAGTAAAACGGTAATAAAACTCCATATACCCAGTAGGCGCTACGAGCCAATGAGAGTAGTTATCCCTCCCTTGAGTACTCCCTCCTCAAGTACTCCCTCCTCAAGTACTCCCTCCTCAAGTACTCTCCTCTAACCCCTGCAACTTAGAAGCCTTCCCCTATTATTGAATATAAAGGGTGAAACGAATCGTCATGGCCATTGAGGCCAACAGGCTAGGTCCACGACGTCAGAGGGCCCTAAACTTTGATCTTGGACCAAGCGCGAAGATGAAAAGCGAACTTTCCATCATTTTGGATCGCTTGTTCCTGTTTCTCGACATATTTTCATCACTAGGAGAAATACTCTTGCGCCCCTCAAAATCACCCGACCTCACAAATCCAATTCATATTTCGTAACTAGCTACTGTCTCCCAAGCCTCGCGGCCATAAATCTACTTACTTTCTTCGGCCTACCTTCATCATCATACTCGTCGGCATATTCTAGTATATTTCCCTCGTCATCAACCTCTTGTTCTTTCTTCTTGAATCCCCCCTCTCGCTGGATCATGCGGTTCCTCACACGGTGAAACTCTGTCGAGACCTCCTGGTGCAGCAACCCCGGATCAAGCTCGTCTGGTCCAGATACCCCACTACTTTCCACAATATCTCGCTCCACAACTTGTGTGGCAAGCGTTGCGTTTTCGGGACCAGTAGGGACAGTGCGTTCACTTCGTGATAACTGCACGGGTGGCTGCGGGGGAATAAAAGTCTGGACAGGGTTGGCCTGTCGCGACGACTTAAACCGGGATACTTTCTTTGCAGTTGGAGGAGCAGGTGCTGCGACAGCGACTGGTTGGCGCTCGACAATATCAGAAATTGGTGCTGGAACAACGGTAGGCTTTGTGGGGGTTGGTTTGGCGGCGGGCTTGGTTTCGGGTGCGGGAGAGACATCGATATCATCCGCGAAACGAACTCCCTTCTTCCCCTTCTTGACTACCTTTTCTTCTTCCTCAGCCGGTTTATCGGGCGACTGTAGCTTTGCCATACGATCCACATCCTCCTGCGTGATCTTAATCTGGGCGATCCCCGCGTCCGGCTCTGATCTCTCCGTAGATACATCTGACGATGGTTGAGGGCCAAGATTCTGCATCATCCGCACGCCCAATTTCTCCTCCAACTCACGCATCCTCTGGTGAAGGTCGTCGTCCACAACCTTTCGCGTTGAGCGGCCATACGAGTCCTCGTCGTCATCACCATCGCTGAACTCGTCATCGTAGCCCTCATCATCTTCGGACCACTCGCTTCCGGATTCAAGGTCGAGCTCGGCGACTACGGCGCCAATTTCAGACATGGAGTATTGCAGCATTTCGCGGCGGAGAGCTGCCTCTTCTTCGGTTTCGGAGGTGGGTATGACGGGTGCGTCGGGGCCGGTGGATGGGAGGGGTTCATTCTGGGCTTTGGAAAGAGACATTATATCGGCGACTCGAACCTCGGTTTGGGATGGTTCGGTTGAGGGCCCGGGTTTTGTGTCCTCGGTGAAGGTGACACTTTTCTTGCGGGGTTGCAAACTTGGCCGTGTAGGTGCTGCGTCTTTGGTGACCGCATCTGTGGGCTTTTTTGGTGAAGCTTCAGACGTTGTAGGCAATTCTTTTGTAGCGTCTTCTTCCACCTCCGATATGTCGACTGGTTCCAACCCTCTTGCTTGAATCTCGTCTTCGGTGACTCCAGCCTGTCGGAGGACGTCTAATAACTGCTGCTTCTCGCTTCCCGGTGTGTTCGTTTTATAGCTTATCACATTTCCTTCATCGTCCAGCTCCTCAATAATCTCCGTCAAGGGTAAACCTTCCTCGTCTCTTGCACCGTCTTCTAGTTCTTCGGACACCAGTCCCACCTTCTCCAGCTTGTCTTCCGCTGCATGTAACTGCTTCTCAGCTGACTTTACATTCTGCGTCACATAATCGATTCTCCGGTCAAGTAGACTGATGATCTGGGAAGCATTCCTCTGTTCGCCTTTAAGATTCAAAATGTCGTCTATTTCCACAAGAGTCACCACCTGACCATTGAAGTTTTGTCCGATTTTGAGAAGATCGTCGTTGGTGGGAGATGAAAGGGATTCGATTTCCTCTTTCAAACCCTCGTATTCCGCAGACCACATCTGCCATGTCTGAAGAGCTTTCCTGAGCTGAGCAACTTGTGTCTCGAGCAGCAAGCGGTGGCGTTCTAAGTCTTGCAGGGCGTTGTCATTCAATGGCTGGGCCATGGTGGCAAATATTGCGGGTTCAAGAATATACAGTTGTGAGGGCCATATAATTCAGTTTTCGGCTTTGGCGAACTTATTCCAAATTGAGTTTCTCTTTGCACAACTTGCGAGCAAGCTGTCATAGAATGAAAGGCTGATGTCTGATGCAACAATAAATTTCCGTCAGCCTTGACCTGCTTAGTCACCCCCGCATATACATATTTCAAAGCCTCGCCTTAGCCTTGCTTAGCCTCGCCAACCACCTGGATGGGATCATCTTTTTAGCAACATCACATAGGAAACGGCACTCCAAGCTGAGCTCTCTCAAATCCTTCGAGCTCAGCATTGCCGCATTGCCCATCATGCCTCCGCGAGCCCAAACAAACACGCTCACGTCCAACCCCCTCGACGACATCTGTCCCGTGTGCAAATCAAACCGATACCTCAACCCGTCCCTCACGTTCCTCATAAATTCAGAATGCTATCATACGATGTGCACATCCTGCGTGGACCGGCTCTTCACATCTGGTCCCGCGCCCTGCCCTGTCGCCGGCTGCCACAAGACGCTGCGAAAGCGAGGTTTCCACACAGCCTTTTTCGGAGACCTAAACATTGAGCGTGAGGTCGACGTGCGGAAGCGCGTTGCCGCAGTGTTCAACAGGCGCCAAGACGACTTTGAAACGCTCCGCGATTGGAATAACTATCTTGAGAGCGTGGAAGATTTGGTGTTTAAGATTGTGGAGGGAACACCGGCCATGAAAAAGGATGCTGAGGAGGCGCTGAAGAAGTATGCTGAGATGAATCGCTTGGAGATTGAAGCCAACTTGGAGGCGGAGAAGGAGGAAGAGGAGATGGGACGGAGAGCACAGGCGATAGCCGATGAGAGGGCGAGGAAGAGGCGAGAGATGGGGAAGAGGAAGGAGGAGGAAGACCGGAGGGATCTAGAGCGAACTAAGCGCAGTGTTATTGAGACTCTGGCGAGGTCCGAAGGCAATGCAGACGAGATCACCAGGAAAGCTGAGAGGCTCATTCTGGAGAAGTCGGAGAAGATGAAGCGGGACCAGGTTGAGGACCTAGAGGGTCCAGGAATGGCCATCAGAGGCCTGAAGAAGAGGAAGGCCGCGGAGGTGGAGAAGCCTTATGATCCATTTGGAGACCTGGACTTGACACCGACGAGATACGTGTTGCAGACGAGATACAAGAACGACTGGTTGAAGCAGGCGGAGAATGATGCGAGGCATATGGTGGGAGGTTATAGCTTTCAAGAGTACTATGCCCGAACTATGTTCGAGGCTTTCTCTGGGCTGGGTGTTTTCATCGAGGATGAGCTGCAAAATACCGCCGCAACTGGTGCTCCTGTTGCTGCGATCGCCGCTACGGCCAGAGGCGGAGACAGGGCAATGGAGGATGTCTTCTGATCTTTGGTTCAGTACTTGAGCTTACTGGCGTTCGCATAGCGTTTGGAAATGGATGGCGACAGCATTGTCACGGAGTTTGGTTTCATAAATTGGAATATACCAGGGTAATGAAAAGAGATATGGCATCGTAGAATATAGAACATGGGGTACAAGCAATAATTATGGTCACGTCTCTCCGTTACATTTGATATTGGGTTGAGTTGTCATGATCTCGTTGTAGGACTATCGTACGTCGTATAAACACAGCTGCTATGCAATCACGCCAACCTCAAGGCTCCCGCTTTTTTTGTTGCCACTCTGGGGCACCGTCATGTCTGTCTAACTCATCTTTGCGTTCGAGAAATCCAACTCGGGGTGTTGTTTCTGGAACTGCGCCAGCATATCTGCCTTCTTCTGCTCCTCGCTCGTGGGCTTGCCCATCTCCTTTTGCCTCTGGTCAAACATCATCTTCTCAACCATGCCTCTAGTCTCCCCGTCAAGGTCGCCCAGGTTGCTGTTCTCAGGCTGGATCTTAGTTACATCGATCTTCGGCGCCGATGTGACAACGTGCTCCCACCACTCCATCTTATTCACTTTATCGAGATGGATATCAATCTGCTTAAGCTCCTTGCCATCAACGGCAGGGATAGAGGCGAGTGTCCATGTAGACTCATCAACGTGGATGGGATGTGGCAGGTCGCCCTGTGTCTGTTAGCTTTATCCTATCGACCCTGCTGCAAAGAAGCAAAGAAGTATTGCGTGGCTAGTCTTGGGTGCATACACTTATGATTGGTTCCTGTCCCTTGATTCCAGCGCTCAACTTCGTCTTCTTGATTTCGACAACCAGGTCTCGGCCTTTGAAGTTTCCAGGGACAGTGAAATTGAGAGACAGGTCGCGGATTGTCTGCGTCCATTTGTAGGGAAGGGCAGCTTGCTCTTCCTCCTCGCGGGCACGTGCCGCCGCCTCGGCGACTTTGTCTACTGGCGCATCCCCTGTATGACTGTCAGTAGATGCTGAGAGTATAGAACTAGCCTGTGGTGGGGGGGGGAAGGGATAGATTCCGTAGCTTTCCTGTTCTGGAGGCTTAAAAACGCCCTATATTACAGCACAGAATATTATCATAAAAATATTACCTGATGACATAGTGGATTATTAAATATGTTTCCTTGGTGGGTTGTTGAGGAAGGTTCTGAAGACAATTGTAATTGTTGACGCGGCTACCAAGTCGAGAGCTAATACCCCGCGATGGGATCAAACGACCGTGCAGCCTTGCGCAAGACCGGTCGCTCGTATATCGTATCCATATTATCCACGTGACTAAAACCTCTTCTCTAACCAGCGCTGTCTTCTTATTACATCTTTGCTCCATCACTGCTATGTCACTTCTATAATACTATCCCAGGGAGTCAGTATCAAAAGAAGGAGTTTGGTAAACTATCTGTTTTGCATTCATTTGCTTCAATGGCAGCGGGTATATGTTTTTGCATCTTGGAAGCTTCTACCCACCCCTGGCCATTGTTGAAGTCATTTTGGATTTGATGTCCCAAAACGTTGTATTATCACTAAATCCAGAGTCTCCATATGGCTTAAGGGTCTCTCAGATTGAAACGGTATCAGTATATCTTTGTTGAGGAATACTGATGTAAGTTATCTTTGTTGTCTTGCTAGCGCTGAAAGAAGAAGAGGAACCCATCATGATCACTTTCATTCTCTAGGACAATTCCGGACATGCTTTCTTTATACTCTTTTACAGTTCTATCACAATTTTCTGCAGCCAAAATTTGTTCAAAGGGGTGGTGAACTCAGGGGTAGTACGCTTTCGTTCTTTCGATTCCGTCTGAATCCCTTTCTTTAGTACTTTGCTTTGTTACACTTGGTCCTATTCTATGTTATTTTGACGATGGCCTCTTCAAAACCTGAACTTGAGCGATATCAGCGAATGTTTCTCAATTTACTTCATTTTAAAACCTGCCATAATTGGAAGATATGCAGGCGCCGCGAATTACCACGAACGTCGGCGCGGCGTCACCAATAGACCGTGGATTAGACAATGGTCCCGGCAAGATATTTACTCAGAGTCTAGATGAAAATGGGGTGTATAAGTATACCATGTTCTCTGGCAAACGGTTAAGATGGAGAAGTGGTCGTATCCCCTCACCAGAAACCTTCCAGGAAACTCTTCGCCGGACAGCCCTCCAAGCCAAGAAAGGATACGTCTTTCATGCAGAAGCCTTGCAAATGTTGGGGGTAAGAGTCTTCCGTACCGGAGATTATCATATTGTGACAACCCTACGGGGAAATCGCGACGTGGTTAAATTTCAGACCAAGGAGTTCCTTCCAGGAGGCCAGAAGTGGACAGGCCCTCGCGACATTTCCCATCTCGCCTTTTTATCTGTGGAGGATGGGCAGCTCCCTATTTATCATTTCTGGCTCGATCCGACTATCTTTGCGAAGAAGTCCGATCAAATGACACTTGCAGAAGCAATCGACGCGGAAACTATGAAGCAGAAAGCCGATGAGGAAGTCAAGCAGAGAGAAGACGGCCTTAAAATGCGTCTAATGCCCAATATAACTCCTTCGGATCAGATATGGATCGATAAACTAGCCGAGTTCCAAAAACTTCTCGTCAGCCATGAAGGGACCGACCGCAAGCAATCGCTCTTGGACGTTATGAAGGAGGCTTTTCTTGAAGACCAAATTCGACGCCTGGCAGCATCGGGAGAGCATTCTCAGCTTTCAAAGTTGCAAATGAGAGACCAGCTTCTATATTTTGATAACCTGGACAACGGCACATTCAAGGGAGTAAAGAACAATGCTGCAACAAAATTCTGCATGGTTTACTTCGGCCTTCCCGTTGAGCCCCTGACCATGACGAATATTCTCAATGCTAGAAGAAACGGGGATGATGCCCGAGACAAAATCGACCCCGATTACAGCATACTGCCGGCAATATACAGCGCAGAAGCCGATTTGGAATTCTTGGATTGCTACCACGAGAGAGCTCATGGGTACCCGGCCATGCGAAGTAAGTTATGCTGAGCCACTTTGATATAATAGACATGGCTAGAGGCTGACACATTCCAGAACCAAAGGCAGACCGGCCCTACAAGAACATTCCGAACGAGGTCTCTGACTTAATCCGAGAACAGCAACGGATTGATGAAGAGTTATATCCTCAGCCTACAAGGATATGTGGGGGCAATTACAATTATTTCCGTGGCATAGACAACTATAATTTTAGATTTGACAAGCCCGAAAACGACTTTCCCCCGTTCAAAGAGCCCCTAGAACTTCGTGGGGGCGCAGGGCCATCTCAAATTCTAGGAGATAGCAATGACGACAACGATCCGCAGCCAGACGGCGAGCATTTTGGCGGCAGGGAAGATGTTATTATGATTGATGCTGGCCCGTCTGAATTCTCAGACGGAGATTGTGAAAAGAACGTCCAGAGCCTCGTACCGTACTCAGGAGGCATAGGTGTTTTGCCATCCAGTCCGCAGCACTCTTCTTGGATTGATGAATTTAGTGGAGGGCTGAGAGGTGGTGCTTCGTCGCCTGAAAGCAATGAAGAGAGCGTCGAAGACCAGAACAAGACGTCCCTTCCAGAACCAAGCGCCAACGACGGCTCTGGCGGAAACAAGGAAAATGTAGCCCCCCCTCTACCTGCTTCGCTTCCGCCACTTCCTTCTATGGAGTCTGTCCTTGCCACTTTACAGCAAAATGCCCGACAGCCACCCAGCGTGCGTCGTCGTCCAGTGACTCCCACGACGAATAATGGCAGATTTGACCATAACCAATATCGGGAGTATATGGTTGAAACAGCGAAGGCTCTGGAACAAGATGACCTTCGTGTGGCCGCGTATCATAAATCTCAGTCTGTCCACGAACCGCACGCAGCGAAGCCGGAACCACCAAGATATGGAAAGTCAGTTGAGAATCAGCTGATTGCAGGGCCGACAACACCAGGCATATTTGCAAACAGTCCTACACTCAGCGAAATTCAACGATTGCAAGCACGTAATGAGGAATTGGAAAGATTAATATTGGGCCGTGCAACATACTGTGGCATGTGTGACAAGACCATATCCTTTACCACCGCAGAACAGCGGGACTCCCATTTTGCAGGTCATTTGGACGGACTGCACTCATGTGGATTTTGTGGAATTAGCTTTAATTCGGCCACTCAAGCAGAGAGAAAGGCCCATCTTGCCAGCCATGCAGACGTTAGATATACAAAACAAGCTGCAAAGATACCCCAGCAGACTGTGGCTGCAGTTCAGCCTCGAAGACCTGGCCTCGTCAATCCTGGCGCAGGCCAAGCCGTTCAAGCTACCGGATTGGGGAATGATACCATATTATATTGTCAGAACTGTAGTGTGGACTTGGCCAATTTCACTACCCCCGCCCAACTTATTGAACATGCACGCGCGTGTCCCCGGAGGAATCTTCCGCCAAGCGAACCAGCCTTCTGCAAATTCTGCGGCATTGAAGTTGCTATACTCGGCAGCGCGGATGATGTTACGAACCACCGCAATCTGTGCAAAGGGTCAGATGGCGGTCAAGACCGGCAGCAACATCTTTGGGCTGCAGCAGCCTCCAGTCCAAATGGTGACCGGGAGTTGACGTACTGGAAGCTCTGCGCCTTGAGTGGAGTCCCAGACCTTCATTACAGGCGCCGCTACCCAAACCCAAAGCCGTATGAGTGTCGCTACTCTGGCTGCAATGCTGATTTACTCCAAGAGGCAAAGAATGGGACTCTGGACGCTCACCACAAAAGGCACATTTCCCACGGTGACAGGCTCATGAACGTATGCCATGCAGAGCACTGCGATGATGATCTTTCCATGTATGAGAGACAAGGGGAAGAGCGGCTGCAGCGACACTTAACGAGGCATCTTAGAAGAGAATGCGCCTTCCCAAGTTGCAAGTTCACCTTCCGTGATGAAGACATTTCGCCGAGCACTCATGAAATTGAGCTTGAGGCTAAGAAGAAGTGGATTAATCATGCCCATAGACATCTATACGATGGCGATGACGAGTGGCGTCAGGCAGTTGGCCATATCTCTGATAGTGATCCTCCAAGTGACGACGATGGCCATATTGGACGACAACAAGGAGATGGTGGCAACACCAATGCTGGAACAAGAGGCGCAGGAGGCGGTACCGGTGAAACTCAAGGTAATAACCCAACAACTGTGCCCCCCGCCTCGAAAGGTCCAACCCCAGAAGGTCCAACCCCGAAAGGTCCAGCCCCAGAAGGTCCAGCCCCAGAAGGTCCACCACCGAAAGGTCCAAAACCGAAAGGCGCACGTCCGAAAGGTCCAGTCCAACGCGAAGAATATTTTATATCCCTCCCTACGCAATGGATTGCAGCCATAAGAAAACTCCCCGACATGGTTTATAAGGGGTCGAGAAAGAGGCAGAAGTTAGCATTTATCTGCCCTGTCTGTTATTTATCCATTCAAGGACCTCAACTTTGCGTGCGCCCTTACCCTTTTCGTTTACCCTTCCATTTCACTATTCCCATAATATCGCGTTGAACTCTACTAACTGAACTTAGTGGCACCGTAGCGTCTGCCCCGATGGGACACCGGGTTGTGGAATAGACAATGATAATAACCTTCTCATTTTCAGCGCCTTCAGCGCCAGTCAGGTCCGCAACCCCAAGGCAAAGTACGATCAAGTTGAAATGAGAATTGAAGGCGCTACAACCTGGGGGGTAACCCAACGTATACCGGATGTGGCGCAGTACCTTGCCCGAAACCCGCCAACGGGGGACAAGGAAGAAATTAATCTTCTCGTGGGCCAGAGTTTCAATACAGCAACCGAGGACATGGAGAGAGTCGGGAAGGCAGTGAGGATGCAACAGATGACTTCGAGTAAAACCGTCCGGGAGAAGGCGGAGAAGAGAGGACTGAAGCTGAAGCATATACCAAAACGCGGTGCCACGGCTGCACCGCCTGGAGAGCCTCCGGCCAAGGTGCCAAAGAAAACAAGGGAAACTCGGACTACGACAGGGGCAACAGCAGCACCACCTGCTCCGAAGAAAAGTCAAGGTGGAGGGCTGTTTGTAACTCCCTAGGCCGAAAGGTTGAGAGATAAATTTTAGAACGCACTTTGATAGGGAGCATTTTTTTTATGGAATTTGGGTATTTCGTTTCTTGTGTGTGTTGCGTTTATTTGGGAAAGGGGCCGGGTATACTGCGTTTCTTTGGTTGTTTGATGGCGTGTTAATCTGTTTTACATATCCGCTATAAATGAGTTATTTTATTATACCTGCTTTTCCAGCCATGATTTGCTTCTGTGAGCTGAAATTGGTACGTATCTTCCCTGAACCCCCAGCCTCCCAGCGCCGCGCAGCACAGCACAACAGCACTTAATCCCTATCACTTGTAAACCAATCCTACTTTTGTTTTGAGCCTAATGAGGGCGTATTAAGGCTGGTATGTAAGGGTGACCCGTGATTGATAAGGCAGATACGTGGTATTTCTGGGCGTGTGGCGGAATTCCTTGGTAGTGATGTAATAGGGGCAAATCGGAGGATGGACGTTTCTCGTCTTATCGTGCTGTACTTCTCTGTTTTTTCTTCCAGACATGGTTTTTACTTATAGAGGAAGGACTGTAATCAAATATATTTCATCTAAACTTATAATACTGATTGTACCGCATCCACCTTAGCTGTTATGTTTGAAGCGATGGATGATGCTTTGGGCGAACGAGCGGCGATACCTTCGGCGGCGGTGAAGGGTCTAGCGAAGGAAATCACACCACTTATCATACCACTTATCACACCACTACTTGCCATTTATAGGAAAGACAGGGGTAACCAGGCTTACTATTGCGGACCAGACATCTCCATGCGCACAGCCGACTCGTGCGTGCACACAACATTAGCTATCCAAGTACCAATTGGCCTGTAGTTCTTACGTTTGTGACTTCTTGTCTCAATTTATTTCAGGTTATAATTGGCTACAATGCACGGACCAGTAGAGTACTTTAGTCACGTAGTCTAATCGACCATGGAATTCTCACTTCTGCCAAAGCCATGGACTGCAGCTGGTTCAGATGCAGTAGCAATGGGGAATACGCGTTTCAATCTTTAGAAGTGCAAAACTCCCTCCTATTTCATCCCATCGTTGTCTGTTATTTTCGCCCGTAAAACTATAATCCTGGCCCCGTTTTTGGCGACAGCGTTCGAGCCATATCCGTGTTCCAGTAAGTCTCAGTTGCTGAAATCAGCCGTATCTATCCACGCTCACCACTTTGTAGTAGACTTCCGTCACATCAACCTCATTCTGTGGAATAAATATCCTTCAATTTGCTCGCTATCGCCCAGAATATCTCACCTAATTCACTTATAAATTTCGTTTTAAAGTGGTTGCGCAGCTATGATCATCACACGCGGGTTCTCTTTTACCAACTTCGCCATCGCGACGTCCGCTCTATGTTTCCAAGTTTTTGTCCTGTACCCATGGCACCATAAATTAGATGAAGACTTCCAAGATCTAAAGGCAGAGCATCTGAGGGTTCTCCATGGAGGCGAGAAGGCTCGCATGGCTGAGCTGAAAGAAATAAGGGAGGGCCTCAGCACTTTGAGGAAAAATTCGACCTAAGATGGTTACAATTGTGTCTATAACCTTCATCTCCGCCTACACCTGTGCCAAACCATGCGCGAGTAGACTAGACTTCTTATAGAGCATAGAAAATATTATGTTATGGGAAGATGACATAGATGATCCGTGATTTATTGCTGTCTCCCAAGTAACCAATGTGAAGTTCATTCAAAATAACACCAAGACCTCGATAACGAGGTTCACAATTTCCACAACGCGTTAGGACCAAAGTCTCCATGTAGTCTCAAATCAATTGCTATCTTCTATTACCCCCACATTTATATGCGGAGTCGCTCGGGCTAGAAGCAGGCGGTGGCGGTGTTACGTGCGCCCAGCGTCTCCCAATCCAGGGATTCTGGGTTAATTACAGACTTGGGCACTGTTCACCTTCTCTCTCTCAAATATCTTTACACCTATGTATCTAACACATACAGAGTAGAGCTTTTGAGCGTATTATCAGGACCTATGCCTTGAATCTACTAACTAGCACACTCCATTGTGCAGTACCCCTTCGACTCCGCCAAGTTTGTTAAATGCCATGGCCTCTCCACCCGCCAACACGCAATCGATAAGACTCGACGGCGTTTCGTCGAAGATGATGCCTACGCGTCCTGGTAAGCTGACCGGACTGCAGCTATACTCTAGATATGCCTTCGCTGGAGCAATTTGCTGCTCAGTGACTCACGCGGTTCTCACACCCGTGGATGTGTCCGTCCCCTCTTACTACACCTCCCTACCAAGTTTGCTAACCTGCGATGCTTCTATAGAATCAAGACCCGAATCCAGCTTGACCCTGCCACTTATAACAGAGGTTTGATAGGCACCACGCGACTAGTCATTGCCAAAGAAGGCGCTCAGGCACTTCTCACCGGTCTCGGGCCCACAGTCGTTGGTTACTTCCTGCAAGGAGGCCTTCGATTCGGAGGCTACGAGTTCTTCAAACGGCAAAGCATAAAGTATTTTGGCGATGAGACTGCGTCAAAAAACCGCACCTCCATTTACCTCACCTCAGCCGCACTCGCCGAGTTCTTCGGCGACATCGCTCTCTGCCCCCTCGAGGCAACCCGCATTCGCCTGGTAGCCGAGCCCAACTTCGCCAGTGGTCTCGTGAGCGGTTTCACCAAGATAGCCAAGAACGAGGGCATCGGCGCATTTTATTCTGGCTTTGGGCCCATATTATTGAAGCAGTAGGCATTTCTGTCCGTTATCTATGAGATTGCCTCGATACAGCTAATAACCGGGAAGATAGGGTCCCATATACCATGGCCGCGTTTGTGGTCTTCGAAAATGCTCAGACAGTCGCGTATAAGGCGGTCGACAGGTCGAAGATCTCTAACACGGCGCAGACTGCTATAGACTTGGGCTCTGGCCTTCTTGCTGGGTTTGCGGCGGCGATCGTCTCGCAGCCTGCTGATACGATGTTGAGCAAGATCAATAAGACCAGGGGCCTCCCCGGGGAGGGGACCATAAGCCGGTTGCACAAGATAGCAAAGGAGCTTGGGTTTCGTGGGAGTTATAGTGGAATTGGGCCTCGCTTGGTCATGGTTGGCGGTATGGGTGCTGGCCAGTTCGCCATTTATGGTTCTATCAAGAAGGTATGTGTGGTGTCTCCGATATATGCTAATGTTTGATAAGCTAAAACAAAACAAGGCCCTTGGTGCAACTGATGAATAGAAATTTTAGAGAGGGGTCGAACATTATTGTTTGAGATAGAATGTGGGTTTTCAGCGCCCGGTTTGCTGAGCAGCCACCTTCGTAGGCGCTGGAAGAGAGATTAGAAAATCGCCAGTTCTGCATTACCATGAACTTCTTTTGCGGTGTTCTAGATTACATTAGTTAGAGGGTTATAGTATCCATATACAAATACTATCTTAGGGTTGATATCTTTGCCATACCGACCTACCCCTGAAGTTTGAATGCAAGCGGGGAGGGAAGATGACTTGAACGGGCCATCATGTGTCTTCAGGCCGCAATAACCAAATATAGCCGTGTATTTTGCCATTCCATGACAGACTGCCAGGAATAACATATGCAACATACTTCACATCCAAGCACGAGCACGCAGTCCGACCTCTCCCACACATAACAACCCACCAAGCACAAAATCACACCACACATCTAGACCAAAGCAACACGGCAAAAACTTCATATCAGTAGTCATTAAAGACGCCTCTCCCCAAGCCCAACAAACACCCATCCCATCCCATACCATCATCTACTTCATTCATCCCATTCATTCCCACCAAATCCGCCTGCAACCCTTCCAACTGACTGACTCACTTAAGCAGCAACAGCCGGGAAATCATTAGGCCAGCACTTCTCCTTCGGCCAATTCTTCTGGTCATGCGTCTCAGCGTGGACCTGGAGCTGCGTCTTATTCGAGCTCACGATCTCCTTGCGGCAGTTGGCGCACTGATATCCGTTAGCCCCTTTCTTCGTAAAACAAAACTATAAAATAAAATAAAAATGCCCGACTGGCTTACCCCGCGAGCCCCAGGAACGTAACCCGTGACCGCGGGAGGCAAAAATCTCGCAAGGGGAAAGAAAGGGAAGGGGGGACACATACGATAGAGGTAGGCTTGGGAGGCTTGACGGGGAGACCGTTAGCCTTGACCGGGGCGCGGGTACCAGCTGCATCAGCCTTCTTGTGCTCGCGCTGGACCTGTGGCGGGGAGTTAGTATACGTTGCTCCTGATCCATGGGCGCACCAGCTGCCGCGCGGCGCGGGGCGGGGAACGGTTGGCGGCGAGGGGTGGGCAGACTCACTCTGGCTTTCTTGGAGATAGGCATATTGACAGATTCGTTCGGGATGGATCAGGGGGGGTATGCGGATTTTCGTGGAGAGAGGGTGGAGAGATGGAGGGGCAAGAAAGAGGGATAGAGGTTGTTTATTTGGAAAATTGATCTTTTGGTGGGGTGACACGTGATGATAAGCTTTTTTCTTTGTGAAGGGAAAAGTGGATGCATGCTTGCTGTTTGTGGTGGTGGCGAGGCTGAGAAAAGGTTATAAATTGCCTGATTGGGTAATGGGTGGGCGGTGAGGCGTGTTTTGTGCCCGTTATGCCCGTTGTGCCCGTTGACGCCGCCAAAAGACTTGTTCCGAGGATGATTAGATTACTGGCGATTTGAAGTGGATGGGATTCTTAATATCTCATAGATGGATCATTTCGCAAAAAATCTACTTAATCTTGTAGACGTGAAAAAGAGATCGCCAAAAAATAGCGGCACTATATACAAACACACCACAATGTACGAAAACCCCGAGGAATCATTTCTCATATTCTCCCATTCTTCGTTCTTTCTTTCCCGTCCCGAATTATTTACAGCTTAACCTTCCCCCCATTCAGCGCCTCCCAATCCCCCTTCGTAAACGGCGTATACGTCCCATCCTTCAACCAGTAAATCTGATCACTCCCCACGATCTTCGCCGGGTCCACGCCCTCCGCCCGTAGCAAGTGCTTCTGCTGCTTGTTCGTTCCCGTGATCGGTCCCCCTCCATCCGTGATGCGCAGGAACAACGGGATCGCGAACCTCGGCAGCGCCTTGACGTGCTCCGCCAAGCTCTTCATGATCTGGTCGTTCGGCGCCTCGGCGAGGATCACGGCAGCGCAGCCGGCGCGGCCGTCATGGTGGGGCAGCTCGACGCCATAGACGTTTGCCTCGTGGATGGCGGCGTGGTAGCCCATGACCTCGCTGACTTCGTTGGTGGAGACGTTCTCGCTCTTCCAGCGGAAGGTGTCGCCGATGCGGTCGACGAAGTAGGTGCTGCCCTCGGAGTCCCTGCGGACGACGTCGCCGGTGCGGAAGTAGGCGTCGTCCTTCTTGAGGACGTTGCGCAGGATCTTGCTGGAGGTGGCCTTCTTGTTGTTGAAGTAGCCCTGGAATCCCTTCTCGATGTCGGCGGCGTCGAGAGTGAGGAGGAGCTCACCGGGCTCATTGACTCCAACTTTCTTACCGAATCCTGTCTTGCGATCGCGGTAAGGCTCTTCTTTCTCCCAGTCTACGGAGACGACGGCGGATTGGCCGCCCAGGAACGTGCTGGCGAGGAAACCGACATGGCCGACGGCGCCGAGCGTGAAGTCGTTTCTTGACAGGTTCCATGCGCCAGCTGTGCCCTCGGTCGCGGCGTAGAACTCAGCAATGGTGTCGATTCCGAAGCGGGTCTTGAAGGCATTCCATACGTCTGGGCGCAGGCCATTTCCAAATGCAATTCTGACGTTGTTCTTGAGATCGAGGTTCTCGCCGGTAACTGGGTCGATCTGCGGTGGTGCAGCTAGGAGGTAGCGGCACGTCTCGCCGACGTATTGGATGGCGGTAGCGTTGCAGGCGCGCACTTCCGGCCAGAAGAGCTTTGTGCTGAATTTACGGCCGATGCAGACAGTGGCACCACTGCCCATGACGTTCAACGTACCGAGGAGAGCTGCGGAAGAATGGTATAGGGGCATAGACTAAAATTGTTAGAGAAATAGCGGTTAAATCTTACGGTGGGACTTACTGTGTAGAAGATGTCGGGGTGCTTGAGGTTTAACCAGCGATGGGGGAAGCCGGACGAGACGGTACACTTGATCCAGCTGACAATTGCCGGTTTTGGCAGGCCGGTGGTACCGGATGTGTAGATAAGGAGGGCCATGTTTTGTGACTTATCCTCCGAGCGGTCCGCGTCTGGGGAGCGAATTGGCTCGATGGATTCTGCCTTGGCCTCGACCTCGGGTGTAAAGATGACAAACTCGACGTTCGGGAGGCCGGCCTTGAGTTCGTCGGTGATGTTGTCGACGAATTGTGGGTCGACGACAGTCAGTCTCGCCGTCGAGACGCTGATGCAGTGGCTTAAGGCCTTTCCGGTGAGGTTATAGTTTAAGAATGCTGGTCGTGCGCCAATAGCCCACAGACCGAACCACATGAACATGAACTTCTCCGAGTTGCCAAAGTCCATGGCGACAATCTCCTTTGGTTTGATGCCGTAGGTCTTCTTCAGCCATGTTCCGTACTTGAGCGCCATGCCGTATGTTTGCTTGTAGGTCCATGATCGACCCTCGAAGATGATGTAGACATTGTCGGCGGTCTTTGGGTTGAGGGCGGCATCCTCGAGGACGTAGAAGAGGGAGAGGCGGTCCCTGAACTCACGCCACTTTGTGCGGAAGACGGGGTTGAGGAAGGATGAGACCAGTTTGTAGTCGTAGCCGACGCCTCCTTTGGCGTTCAGGTATGCGAGGCCGGCAGCAGCGGCTGGGACGGTGACAGCGAGAGGGACTGGGGGGCAGCGTATGTTAGCATCTCTTGTGGCGCAAAGAGGCGGGGCGGGAGAGGATGGAACAACTCACGAGGCATGATGGCGACAGAGTCAAGAGGGTGATATGCTCCTGAAGTGATAAAGGCCCGGTAAACCGCAGCGGGTGAGAGTTCGAGGGGGGCGTTGTGGTGCTGTGTCCCAGATTAGGCCGAAGGGGAGGAGGGATGTGAGGATAGTGATAAAATGTCGGGTTGCGGTGTTGAAGGAAAGAAACGATCAGCACTACAGCATAAAATATATATAATGCACTCTGGTATATAAAATATATATCTACCCGGTCCGTCACATTAGGATCAAGAGCCAGATAAGGGTCTGGGGCCAGGTCGGGTCTATACAGGAAGTCGGAGCTTACAGCTAGTTCAAAGGTTGTTGGGTAGTGGGCTGTACAATGTACTCCACTAACCCCGAGGTCCATGAAGGTTGCATGAGGGAAAGGATACGTACGTACCCTTTCAGTTGGGAGTGGCCAGGGCTGAAATACCTCGGCATTTACGGATTCCGCTCGTTGTGGTCTGTGGTCTTTCTTGTGGGTTTCCCCTCTAAATTGTGGAGGATGGTGGATTCTGATTGGCCGAGGAAGCCGTAGAAGGCGAAAGTAGCGAAGTGCAGGATATTAAGAAAGTGTGGGGGAGAGGTACGTACTGCACCACCAGCACCCGCACATCGGTTGCGGTGGAAATATTAAGCCGAGAATAATTCACGTGCAACACGGCGTATCGGCGTGTAGGGCGTGTGGTGTGGGATTGGGATATACTGTATATTGCGCAAACAAGAGGCTTGGGACCGGGAGTTCGCGGCAAGAGTGATAACGTTCAATATGTGGATGGTATTGAGGTTGTTGAGAGGCTGTTGAGGTCATTAAAGCCAGCTAAATTACTATTAAATGTTGTATAAACTTCAAACACCCTAAATATCAATAATTTAATAATCAATAGAATGCACATATGTGTAACGCATGACAGTGCACTGTTGTACAGATATTAGAAAGAGACGAGACGATTGGAAATTCAACAAGAATTAATTCTACTCCGTACTAACATATTTATTCATTTTATGCTCTTGATATTTATTATGCATTTTCCCACTACGCATGTATCTCAGACTTGTGGGGTAAGTATCGTAGTAGAATCTGAAAATCCCCAGAATGACGTCTCAGCCGCGCCTCAGGGATCGATCCTCGCTAATCTAATCTAATCAGTCCCCATCGCCGGTAATCTCCGCACCGCGTTGTTCACATTGGACCACCACGACCATGTGTAAATAGAGAGACAGCCCCCCATGGCAACGCCCACGACTGACGGAGCTGAGGCTTCAAACGCTGTCCAGCGCACGGGCAAGCATGGCATCGACGATGGGGAAGCTCCAGCTGCTGCTGTGGCCGCAATCCCCAAGAAAAAGGGGCCACCCCCGGAGAAGCCACAGAGCAGACACATCAGGCTCTATGTGATCGTCTCGTTCTGGGCCATTGTGCTCTTCATTGGCCTGCCGATTTGGTGGTGGACCACAGCCATATACCGGGCGGATCTACCCTTGGATGCTATGATGGATTGGGCGGATGGACGAGTGAGCTGACCCCTTGCGGATTCTTGTGGTCCCGTACATGCCATACTAACGACCCCCCCAGGCTTGCCGGCCAGTCTTTCCCCTCCGCATCTCCATCGACACAGGCTCGCTGCAGGATCCGGAAGCACAGAACCTCCTACGCGCGACCCAGCACGCCCTAGACGACCTCAACGACTTCTCCGCCCACCACCTGCGTCTACAACTGTCAGGTCCCCCACAAATACCTCTCCACCCCCCCGCAAACACCTCCGTCATACCCCCCGCAAATCAGAACGATGAGGAAGTCGCGTTACTCGTCCGATTGCTCCCAGGACAAACCACAGAGGCTGTCCTGCAGCCGTATGCGCCAACTCTCGACATCCACTATACGCCGAACCAGGTCCCGACGAGCGCATCGTCTTCTGCCCCGCTGGCTACCTACATTGCGACCAACCTGCGTGAGATCTTCGCAGAAGAACAGGCCATGATTGCCTATCTCCTTGCTACCAGCTCGTCACCACCAGAACGGAGCCCCAAGGCATTAGCCCCTGAGGTCTCGGAAGCGCTTGCCAAGCGCTCCACTCGTTCGATGAAGTACTCGCGAACATACCACCTAACGTTCTCCCTCTTCACTCCCTCAGCCACACCCTCAACATGGGCTATCGAACAGGCATTGGAAGAGCACATGAAGCCCCTTCTCGACAGCTTCTCGGCGATCAGCAACTTCACCATCGACACCCAAGTCCAGCTCTACGCCCAAACCGGTGTAACTGGAGACGTCCTCCGCAAAGAAGACCTAAGCGGCTTCATCAACCACGCAGAATGGCCTCTAAGCCCTAGCATTGGCGGCGCCCCAACCCTAAACTTCATCATCTACATCGGCGACATGGAAGTCGAAGGCGGCAGCAAGAGCTGGCTCATCCCCCAATGGGGCGGTGTCATCATCCAGCCCAACGTGTAAGTCTCCCCTCCCCTGCCCATCCAATCTGAACCACGACGGCCATACTAACAAGCCACCCAAGCGACGACCTCCGCCCCGCAATGCTAACCTTCTCCAACCACCTCCTCGCCCTCATCGGCGCGCCCGAATCCCTCACCCTCCCCCTCCGCCTCAGCACCCTCACCCGCGTCCGCAGCGCCGGACTCCTCCTCAAAGCGTCCTCAACCCTCGGTTCGCTCGCGCGCCTCACTCTCGCACTCCCCTCCATCTCCATCCCACCCAGCGTCGCAGACGGCGTGTCGACCACCCTCGCGCACCTTGAGGCCGCGTGTGGGGGACTCGGCGGGGTGGCGGGGCTGGAGAATGCGAGGGTTGCGGAGGAGGCGGCGGAGAAGGCGTTTTTTGAGAAGAGTATGGTTGGACAGGTGTACTTCCCTGATGAGCATAGGATAGCGGTTTATTTGCCGTTGTTGGGGCCGGTGGCGGTGCCGCTTGTGATGGCGGTTTTGAAGGAGGGGAAGGCGTGGAGGCAGAGGTGGAGGGGTGGCGTGTAGGTTAGGATAGGATAGGTGTAATGTAATAGATTGGTTTAATTTTTGGGAGATTTTGTGATAGACTGGGCGGGTTGAGACGGTGGTGGTGAAGTTTTGTGATTTCTGTGCGCCTGAGCGAACTATATCCAGCCATTGCGACACAACCACATCATAAACCAGCATCTAAGCAAGGTAAATAAACATAAACGCTCAATTAAGTCCTTTTAATTTAAAATTTCTTGTAGCAAACCCCCAGAAATACCCC
>LNAR01001996.1:0-35429 GCA_001630585.1 Pseudogymnoascus sp. BL549 | reverse complement strand
GTTTTGCTCAAGTAGCAACTTGACTACTGCTCTATGCCCTTTCTTTGCAGCCCATAATAGTGGCGTCTGATTGTTATCATTCTTAGCCTCAATATTGGCGTTTTTCTCAATGAGCAAGTTAACCACTGCCTTATGTCCATTCTCTGCAGCCTGTAATAGTGGTGTCTGGCAACAAAGGCTATCCTTCGCTTCGATATTGGCGTTTTGCTTAAGTAGCAACTTGACTACTGTTCTATGCCCTTTCGTTGCAGCCCACAATAGTGGCGTCTGATTGTTATCATCCTTAGCCTCAATATTGGCGTTTTTCTCAAGTAGCAACTTGACTACTGCTCCATGCCCTTTCTTTGCAGCCCATAATAGTGGCGTGTGGTTGTTATCAGACTTAGCCTCAATATTGGCGTTTTGCTCAAGTAGCAACCTGACTATTACCTCATGCCCAAAATATGACGATATCATAATACTAGTAACATTTTTACAAGCAGTTCCATACATGTCCTCCCAATATATATTGAACCATGCTCGACAGATACTTGATTGTGGATCGCAAACCTGTAAAGCGATGGGTACTATACTGGCTGTACTATCAATACGGGCATCACGAAAGTGAAGCGCCCAATATTTAGATGAATAATCTAGAAAAACGTTGTCTTTGAGATCAAGGCCAGCACCTAGGTCTGTGTAGGTAATGAATAAGTAAAGATAGCGTACACAGACTTGTGCAAGTTCAGAGTGTGCACGGCGGATATGAATGGAGTGGTGCCAGTTTAGCCCTGGCGTGAGAGCAGCAGACGATTTCTGGTCTGCGCGAAGAAATTCTCTGGCAGTTTGATGAAGAAAATATATTTTTCCGTGGTGAATCGACACGAAAAGCCCACACAAGGATCTTAGCCGCAACTTAAAATCTTCTTCTTCCTCAAGGTCAACGTCCTTGATAGACTGTGACGTATCGTCTATATTCATTGCCATATTCATTTCCGAGAGAGTCAGTGGTCGACGTGCCGCTAAAATTATACTCAGAGCTTTTCGAGCCATCAGGTCGTCTTCCGATTTGTTTAGCATCTGCTCATATGCTTCATTGATTGTTTTCGGCATGCTCGCTATTACAGTATCAACCCCTTTTGATGTTCTCTTGAAGTCTTTTGTCATCAAGTAGTCAAATACAAGGTAAACCCATAAGTACGTGCGGTGTGTGAGGTTGAGAAACAGAATTTCCAGGCGATGTGCGACTTTTTCCGAGAGCTGCTTCTTCTCGGCAAGCTGTTTAATTCTGTGTAGAATGACGTGGTTTACTTCGAGACTAATACTTTCCGACTCTTCTTCTCCGGGAATGTGGATGTTCGGGAAAGTATTTAACAGGTCTTGGAACTCAGACACAATCTCTTCATACGGGCGGCATGTCAGTAGATACTTTAATTTGCCGCTTCTTATCTGGTTGCGGTGAAATTGGTCTTCCACATTTCGTATTAGGTCCACAAACTCAGATTGGGCACATTCATCCAAGGCATCTAAAACAAAAATGATTTGTCCAGCCTGTGGATCTTGCACCGCATCTCCCAGAACAGTCCAAAGCGACTTTGTCGAGTTGATTAGACCTGGGCCGTCCTTTTTGAATTGCTCCATAGCATGCCTGATCAACTGTGGCTTTTCTATAAAAAGTTGGTGAAGTAAAGCGCATAGTGCTTGGCGAACTGTGTTTTGGTCCTGATCCTTGAAAAAAAAGTAGCAGATAGTGGCAGTGCGCGGTAGTCCACTGTTAATGAGGTATTTGGCCAAGACAGATTTACCACACCCAGGGTCTGCCGAAACTAGCAATGGCCCCGAGTCTTGCTTCAGCCATGTTTTGAAATTCTCGTGGTTTAGAAACCATTCACAGGTGCCCTTAACTCGGTCTTCTATGCGATTTTTGTACCACTCGTACGTTGTGTCTTTACCGTTGCTAGTGAGTCGAAATAGCCGATGGCACTCTTCCTGCTGCTTCGATAACATCTGTTTAGCTGCACGTTCTTCGATATCAAGTTGCTTCTGCGCAATGTCGCGATGCTCCTCTGCAACTTCTAGAAGGCCTGTCAGGGCTACATAAGTTAACACCGATATATTATGGATCGAACTGGACTAACAGTATTCATGGACTATTGTGCAATACAAAGTAAATATTTGGACAAATCATCACTCACTTCCGATTAGAGGCATTTGATCCACCTCCTGCACCTGAACTTGGGAGAGAAGCTCTTTTGCGAATGCCGCAGCCACAGCAGCTGCATGCTCCTGCCACGCCTTGTTTTTATGCGAATCTGCATAATCGCATATGCCCCGGATGACAATGCAGGGGAAGTCGTTCATTAGGCCCGCTGCCTCCATTTCAAAGCAAAGAACCTTGCCACCAAGTAGTTTGTTAACCTCGTCTCGAAACGCTGCATCTTTGATAACTTGGTTGCCGGATGCAATCAGACCATAGTGCACACGCATTTCGCGAGGTTTCCGGCGGATGGTTTGTGAAACATCGCAGTGGGCGCAACCTGAGTCTTCTTCCTCTTCGTCCTCCCCATCTTCCTCATATCCCTCGTCTTTCACCACCTGACCTTCCACAACATGATTATAATTCGCCTTGAATAGTATGTCTTTCAAGGCTTCGGATCTGGTGTATTTCGGAGCTAATCGGGGGTAATCTGCCGCTAACTCCTTGAGATACTGCGGTATTGCAGAACCTTTCATTTCATGCGCCTTTTCCAAATTCGTCAACGCCGTGAGCAGTTCGGTAGGAGGCCGATTCAGGGACCCCGTTCGTTTGAAAGTGCCACCTTGCTCCGCTTTCCCAAAATCCCACTGCACAACGCCACCAAACCCATCTGATGGTATGCTGACTACTACATCGCCTAGCCTGACGGTTTTTGGGACGCCTCCGCCGATGCCGACCATCAGTCCGAACTTGATGGACGGAAAAGTCGAGACCATTCGAGCAGCCACCGTTGCCGAATTGTTGTTGCCGATTTCACCTTTTGGCAAACAAGCCATGACGACGTTGTGGGCGCCTACACGCCCAAGTGTGTATGCATTATGGTCGTTAGGTTGTCGTGGGAGGTTAGGATGCGTTTCGTCTAGCATTGCAGAAGCTGCAATAAGCTCTTTCGGCAGTGCGCAAACCCATCCCACAGTGTACGAACTGTGAGTTAGCTCCTTTGAATGGGGTTTGTCGTCCATCTTTGATCTCTATAGTTTTCTATCTCTATGTTCCCTTCGGTAGTTGCTTGCCACAATACAAAGTCGGTGAACGGTTGGAGTATCTGCAGATAGCCTTGGGAATTACAGGTTGTCGACCAAAACTCCGAATTCTTTGAAATGGGTGCTGAATGGCCTTTGAGGGTCACTAGACGAGCACGACTACAATATACTCTATCAGATGTCGGAAAACGGACTATAAGCACTTGTTAAGCCTTGTTGATGTGGTGCAAAGACCTTGCAGGGATGGTAACCAAGCCAACATCCAAATGGGACTGGTGCTTACTAAGCGTGGCAGGTTGGGCAGCATCAAATACTAAAGTAAATAACTAATATGGCCAATATAATAGAGGTGTCCAAATCCTAGCAGCCATATCCTTATGAGGTTGCGATTTCGCATATGCCTTCAAAGAGTTTGGTATGCCGAACGGAACTAATGCTCAAACAAACGCTATGTAGTAGTTAGCGGCAGCTGGGTACAATGGTCCAGAGTCAAAATGTGTGAAGGTCTCCCAGTCTTATAATGCCTTTCTCTTGGTGCACCCGGACAGAAGGCTTGGCCGAGGAACTTGGTGTTAGATACTGCTTCTATTACTTATCTGCTATTCTCCGCCTCATCTTCTATCTCTCGAATTTGTATCCCACTCAATCCCCCGGTCTCTATCCCTCGAATATCTGGCGTGATGCTGTTGCACCCTCTCTCTTTATTAACCAAGTCCTCCAGTAGTAACCTGAATATTATTCTACTCCTATCCGATACGCCCCCTTCCGCCTCTGCAATAGATACAACGACTTTAATTACTTGAAGAGCCTCTTTATGGTTGCCATCTTTTGCAAGAACTATAGCAAGTTCATATTGTGAAGTGAGAAGGATAAGATCTCCCGGCTTTAAGACCGACTTACGTATCTTAACAACATCTTGGAGGAGAGAAATAGCCTCTTTCAACCTACTATCTCTGGAAAGCGCTATCGCAAGTTCTTGTTGTGAAGTAAGATACTCGGGATGTTCAGGTTCCCAGATTGACTTCTGTATCTTGATAACTTCATGGAATATGGAAATGGCTTTCTTCTGGTTGCCATCGAGTGAAAGTGCTGTAGCAAGTGCATGCTGTGAGGCAAGGTTGTTGGGATCTTGAGGTATCATGATTGACTTCTGTATCTCAACAACGTCCTGGAGAAGGGAAATAGCCTCTTTATGTTTGCCATCTCGTATGAAGGCCTCAGCTAGTTCATGTTGTGAACCAAGGGAATTAAGATTTTGAGGTTTCAAGGTTGACTTCCGAGTATCGACAACGTCCTGAAGGAGGGAAATAGCAAGCTTATTATTGCCATTTTGTTGATAGATGCTTGCTAACGCAATCTTTGAGGACAATCGAGCTTGACTTCTAGCTACTTTAGAAGCTTCCTTGCCATATACTATATCTTCAAGGAGGTTTTGAGCAGGACCATTTTCACCTAGGGATTGCAAGCATATAGCGTAAAGGTACTGTATCAGAAACCAATTGTTCGAGATTGAATCTTTGGAGTCAAGCTTCTTCCGAAGTAATTCGGTCAGTGCCTTACACCGAGAATAGTTGTTCACCCTGTAGAATAGCCAGGCAAAGCGATATAGCACTTGACAAATTCCAATTTCTGAGTACATATCAAAAATTCTTTCAGGCGATGCGTCTATACAAGTCTCGATATGAGGTTGTAAAAGTGGCCAATATTCTTGGTATTCGCGGTTGGATTTCAACGAAAGTGCAATCAGTGAGATTGTACACGCCCAAGCACCTTGCTTATGAAGTTCATCAAGTCGATCCCGAGCCCATGCATGGGCTAATGGATGCATAGAGATGTCTTTCGTTTTTAGCTGAATTGTGATAATACCAAAGGACCGAAGAACCGTAAAGGCATCATGGAGAGAGTCGGGGAGACCATCTGATCTGTCGTTGGGGTGTAATTCTTGGAGATACTTCGGCAACTTTGACACATGCCAGGACGATAAAACGTCAATATCGTCGGCGTGGGAAGGTGTTTTTGAAATCCTTCGTGCATAATTCCAAGCCCTGTTTAATACGTCACGGGGCTCTTTTGGAATCTCTTGGGCATAATTCCAAGCCCTGGAAAACATGACCTGGGAAACTCCCGTAAAGTATAGATGGCCCAAAACGCCGAGTATTTCCAGAGCATCGGCGTAAGCCTGATTGGTTGATTTAGATTCCTCCAAAAACTGGGCAGAGACTTCAAATGTAGCATAGACATCTCCGTATCTTGAAAAATTTTCTGTATTCCGAAAGCGCAGTAGAGATGGACGTTTCTTTTGCTGCCGAAACTCCTCCTCGTATTCTTTTAATTCGCATGGGCGTTGGTGAATATATGCGCCTGCTTGTACTATTGCTAAAGCATGCTGTGCCAGTTGTTGTACCACAGCTTCAGCGTCACGCCGTTTCTCAGTTTGATGTGCTTTTGGGGTGTTTGATGCTTTAAATAGCAAATCAATAGCATCTTCGACGTCCAGCTTCTCCAGAGTTTTGGACCCAGCAGTTCCATAATAAGACTTCTTATAATCCCGGCTAGTGATTATTGTCGTTGCCTCAGGTCCTGATGGAAGATACGGATGTAAGTTTTGCCCGGGGTTATCGGCGTTGTCGAGGACAATAAGATATCGGTGTTTTATATTGCCGAAAAACACCATGGCTGATTTGAAATCCTTGATTTTTAAGCTTGCATCCGGTTGACATTGCTGGGCAGCATCGAGATAGCCGCGTTCTATAGTTGATGCAGCACTGGCATCAATCCAAAATACACCCCAGAATCTATCAAAAATCAAAGTTAGCGTGGTTCATGAAAGCACAGATAGATTTGACTACCCACTTTTCTCGTTGTGTATTCGCGAAATTTAAGGACACCTCACTCTTTCCTACTCCGCCAATTCCGATGATGGCAAAGCACCTCCGTGACCGCTCCTGGCCGGTGTCCAAATGACAGAGCTTTATTCTCATTTCTTCTAAAAGTTCCTTCTGGCCGGTGAAGTTAGGATTCACTTCTCGTGGAATGACCCAGTGGATGTTTCCTATGTCGAGTGTCAATACTGGCGCAGAGTAATCTCTCGAATATGAAGATTTGATCTTCCTCAGACGGTGTATGGTCGACTTACCTCGGCCGATGTCCCATTTCTGGTGATCTTGAGCTGGATGATAACTCATTAGTCTGGCAGAATAGCAAGGCGAGGGGCAAGCTGGTTTGGACATACTGCTGGGATAATTGTGGATTGTTGTAGTATCTAAAATATGTATATTAAATACAATTCCGTAATAGCTAGCTTTGAACCTCACCTCCGAAATGAGCTGACCCAGCAATATTGTATTGGTTGCCCGATCCGCCTGACTGGATATTGTTCGTGTTTCCAGGCCCCATATTAGCAATGTTATGACCACCACCACTGTGCGTCTGTGAGACAGAACCAGTTTCATCTGGGAGGGACGATGGCATTTCACTCATCTCCTTGATTGCATCTGCGAGCTCCTTTACTTGCTCTTTGGTTGCAATCCCCACCAGCTTTTTGGTTGCGATCAATTGAGCATCCTTCAAAATCCCCTCCATCAACTGTTCTACTCGTGCCCCTTTGAACGACGAGGTTACTGCTTTGTATCGATCGAGAAACTTGTTTTTTCCCCCAGGAAGAACCTTCTTGAAGATTTTGTCAACTTTCTCGACCTTGCTCTTGCATTCCTCCAGTACCTTTTCCAAGTCGTCTTGCCCAGCTTCGTCTAGCTTATCTGCCTCAAGTTTGGCCTTTTCGAGGATGGTGCGAACAAGCGGCAGCCTTGCAGCCACCTGGCGGAATGCTTCAGGTTGGCCCTTTGGATCATTGGTGACATCCCACACTTTTTTAACCCCATCTATGATAGATATCACTGATGCGACAAGGCCAATGACGAATGCAGCTTCCGCCATGAGGAGTAGCTACCAACAGTCAGATTGTGTATCATAGAGGGTAGTTTCAGTTGCCATCATTGTGCAAACTCATCAACCTTTTTCAAATTCTGGAAAATTGGTAATTACTGGCGATAAAGTACGTTTCAAAAAGTGGCATAAATCGTGATGTGACAAACCTTTCGTTCAGACAGGTTGAATATTGTAAGCTATGCCGAGTTTATCCAGCGCGATGGGGATATATACTATCCTTACCCGGATCTTCCCAAGGTCGCTTTCAAGAAGATTGAGGCTGCCTTTGAGCACCCAGCGGGAGAGAGAACATTTTTGTTATTGAGTGGGGATGTTCAACAAGGCTCTCGTAAGGCGAGCCGCATAATCTGTCAGTATGATGGGCCGACTCAGCCTACCGGCTAAACTCCGGATGGTTTGGGAGTTGCAGTTAATCGAAACTGATTAGTCCCAACTAAGCTGGAGGATTCCACTCCGCGAATAATTATGGCACAAAGTCGACGCGCATACGCGAAAATGCAGACTCGGGGGCTGAAGGCACATTTCGGGACCAGCTAACTGTGTTGGGGAAGCGGATCCCGGGATCCCCGAGAAAAGGCAGCGTATCCGTTTTTTGGTAAGGTCAGGGACGTCAGGTTTAATGAATAGGAATATTTATCACTGGTTACACTCAGAATCTGTTTTCATAGGCAACTTACTACAGATCTCTCTCACTCGCGATGCATTATGCGTCTTGTTGCAGAAATGACAAGACTTCTATTCCCCGCACGATCTTCACGCGCTAGGTCCGTGCGCCCTTTCAAGATCTCCGTCTAAAGGCGCCACACCCGCTCCTGTTCTGTTACTGTGGACGATCTCTCCAACTGCTGCTCCATGTTCCCAGCGAATAGTGGGAATAGTTTATAGTGCAAGACCTTTGATTTGCAGGAGCCTGGGAGAGTTATAGGAGTAGCAGGGGTCATTTCACCAGGTATTTCCAGAAGAAACACTGTGGATTGCTTTGTTGGTGGGTTTAATCTCCTCTTTTTGTTTTTCTCGTTCTATTGAAGCAGCGAAGTTGCGTCGCTGTTTTCAAATGTTACACTCGTTCATCAATAACCTCATTTTAGAAGAAACGTTCTTTACAAGAAGGAATTGACTGGGGAATTACGCAAGACAAAACAAGCCTAAGCATCCATCTGAAAAACGGCACAGAAGCATGATGAGCTGTCGGCCCAGTTTAGCAGAATCATGGCAGGCCTCACCCACGAATGAGGCTTTGTGGTAGTGCGCACCGCCTATGCCGACGACGAGGCTATCGATAATGCGCAGTGGTCCAAGGCACTTGCTAAGCTGCAAAAATGCGCCCGACCCTCCGGAAATAATGCCCGCAGGAAACCCGACACGTTCGTTCTTCCAGTCATCGCGGATCCAACTCTCAAGGGAGCTTCGTATGATGAAGTCCGCGCTGCCTTCAACGTCTGGGTGAACCGCTGTGAGGAAGAGCACCAGTGGCAGCCTGACGTGCGTCAGGATTGCTGCCTCATCGTCGACGGCCCGGCACTTGCATCACTTCTCGAAGCATCTGAGCAACAGGACGGGCTGACGGAGGTAACTGAGCAAACTAGGAGGCCAAAACAACCCGCCCCGTGGCCATGGGTCGTTGCTGTGGATGCCAATGAACCCGCCACGATACCTTATAACGGCGGCGGACCATATTTGGGCTGGACGCGGGTGTCTGCCCCACTGGTAGGGGATCTATTCGGGGGCATAGAAGGGCGTTCATTGGTACAGATGTGTCCAATACGTGTATATGATGGGCAGATACTGCTATACAACGGTGCCCCGGGAGGGAAGCTGATTGACCCTGAGGGCGGCGTTGAGGGCCGGTACAAGTTTCCCCAGGGTACCCCTCGAGGCATCAACGGAGCCAAAGCTATGCTGGCCGACATTGAACAGGCTCTTGGTAGCCAAGCGGTAACACAGACAGCTGGCGTTGGTGGGAGAGTAAGACAGAGGGGTTCTGCGGCGTAGAATTGTTTATAACATTTGTGCTGCGGTCTCTTTCGTCATCTGTCATTTTGGATTTTGCTACGCATGTCGTCTGCCAACCAAGAATCTCCATCCCTTCTGTCTTCGCTGCATCCAACTGCCCACAATGATTACCTGGCGATTATGACTGGCTTTGTTCTCATTTTGCTGAGCTGGGGGCAGCGCGAGAGTCCGTGAGAGCAAAAAATGAGATTACGAGTGCCACTAAACAACTCTGCGAGGTTGAAGCTAAGTGTTGGAGAACAACAGTCCTTCGTGCCAACCAATGGACTCGGGAATAGAATCGGGCATTGACAAAACCTGACTCTTGAAGCCAGGCAATCCAAAAGCCAGGCCTCACATTCCGGAAACAAACTGGCGATATGTAGCATTTACTAGTAATCTATTATGGAAATCCCGTTCTGTTGTAAAGTCTTCGGTCTAAAATCCTGTACTCCAACCACAATCTAGGCGCATCCGTGAGTGGGTTGCGCAAATGCTGCATTACATTTTTGTGATACCGGTTCATTCTTTGTATCGGACGATTGTTCAAACGCTATCGCGCTCTGACTTTGCCTTTGCCTCGCGGGCCTTGGCGGACCATGGGAAATGCGCAACAGGGACAACGAAGAAGGAGTTACTACGGAATGACTGGTTAGCTTGGTTTAGAACGGAGTAAAGGGTAACCATACCTGCTATCGGCAATACCAGCGAACGCATTATACCACGCCATAAAGGCAGTCATGAGACCAAAGTAACCACCGGCCTTGATACAGTTGGTATTTGGTTCGCCATCCACAGCATTTAGGTGTCCAATAGCGAGCATCAGGAAGGCCAGGTCGACAGTCAAAAACACCAAGAAGAAGGCGACGGTAGAGCGCAGAGTGCATATGAGCATCAGAGTGGTAAAGATGAACCATCCGATGAGGAAGAAGCCGAACGCGTTGGAGAAGTCGTTGGCGCCTCCCTCCGCATATGCAGCTTTGACGTCGAAACCACCGGGGGTGAAGATGATAGCAAAGGACATCCAGAAGCCACCGTATGATGATAGTGCAGTAGCACCAAAGGTGTTTCCTACCGCCATCTCCCTGTATAACGGTTAACCCTGCGGTGGATAGCTAGCGTATGGGAGGATAAAGACAAACCACATGCCAGCTAACAGCTGAATAAGCCCACCATATCCAAATGCCAATCCAACGACAATGTTAGGCTCAGTAACATTCTTGGCCTGGACGTTGACGAGAGAGAGCACGAAGCTAGTCAACGCGAAAGCGCTCAGTCCGAGAGGAGCGGGATTGCCAAACTTCCGGTTGGTGGTAGGTTTGTAGAGACCTGGCTGGAACTCTCCTCCAAAGGCAGCATATCTTGCTGATTCCCCCGTGTTCATGTGCGCCAGCGGGTTTCCTCCGTAGGAGCGCATCGCAGCCTCGTGTCCATTGCCATTTGCACTAGGCCATTGCTGTGCACTAGGCCATTGCTGCACCCCGTCGCTATCTAGCTCCTTCTGAATGGCATGGTCTTGGGTTGCGGTTGTAGAAGCCATAGCAGGACAAAGGACAGAAAAGTAGATTATCGAAGGCGCTTAAGGTGGGAAAACTCAGCCGGAGGAAAGAAATGGGGAAAGTTTATGAACTGGAGTAAAGGAGGATACGGTTACTTATACGTACGGTACGTACGGACAAGAACATGGCGATCGTGGGGGGCGTGCGGGGGAGGGTGTGTGGAGAGGCTCTTTGCGGCGAGGGGTTCAGCACCAAAGCTTCTTATTGTGGCGATACGTGGGGTAGGAAGTGTGGAGAAAGGTGGGGAACCCAGATTTCGGTAGTTATTTTTTGGTAGTAAACAGTTAACGAGGCCGAATAATATGGGGGCGGCGGGGAGGCGGCGGGGTTCGGTGACGCGGGGAATGGTCGTAGCGTCGGAGTGACGCAAGAAATACATAATCCACAGCCGAACAGTTCCTGGCCAAACCACAGGAATTATGAACAAAAGATATGAATTTGATAGGCCCAAGGGTAGTACAGCCAATCTTAACTACGGATCCCCAAAAGTGGGAAGGAGCAGTTCTGCCTACTAGCAGTTAGTTCTGAGGCAAAGTTGCGACCAGCAACCCGTTTCTCAGTAGGTGCTCACATGACAATTTCTCGGAGAGAAGGAACTGCTTCTCGGAGGGAAGGAAGCAGTGCCCCTGAAAACAGATATCAAAGCAGCCGACAACCGCCCGGTTTGTAAACCCATTATTTTGAAGTACAGGGGATTGTGGTCACAAAAAGTCACGTTTGTACATAAGTCCAAGAATAAGCTTTTTATCCCAACCGGGAAACGAACATTGGCAACCCTAAATGTTTTTGCATCGTCATCGGGGTCGCTTAGTGCGGGGGAAAAAAAGTAACGAGGAAAAAAACAAAAACGGAGACAACACCAAGCTATTTATTTTGCAAGATACCGAGATGCGGGTTCCTAGGCGTAGTAATGAATTGCCGACCTTTATACTATATGCGTCCGAAGTTGCAGTGAATCTAAAGCGAGGAACCTCAATCGAACTCAAAATTGGATACACACACAGATATGCCCAAACTCTACCAACTATGTCCATCTCCACCGTTATCTCAAGTCCATTTACAGTACAGCATTTCTACCTCTCCTCGTGTCAGCCCTCGGCGAAGTGTCTCTTATATATTCCCCATTCGGCCTCGTGCCAGATGCCGGATCTTCACGACGTTTCATCCATTATCGCTATGTATAAAAATATAAAGTAATCCCCCCGCGAAGATGGCAATCAATAAAAATCAGAGTTTCAACGAAAAACGACTGCAGAGAATATGGATTTCGAAATGGCAGCAACTACGATGAAACTCCCTGTGCCGTCGAGAGGGGACCGTCATCTATCGATGATGGAACTTTTATCGACGCAGTCTACGGCCTCACCAAACGCGGTCTCTCAGGTCGTCATGTACAATTAATGGCTCTAGCCGTTCCATTGGCATGTACCATTCATGCCGTATGCAGCATATTTTGCCATTGGATTCGGCTGCGTTGTCATCTTCTCTGGCTTCAACACCGTCAAGTCATTCGACCGGGTTACATACAGTTTGGTGGTGGGTGCACGCTGTGAGGGAGCCAGATCGTGTATTGTAGCGCGAGCGTAACCATATATCATTGCAATATTACCCGTAAACCACTGTACATAGTTGTAAAGTACAAATTCCACCTTACACCTTGGTTATAACGGCCAATTCCTGAGCGATTGGAGGATCTATACGAGCACTAACGGCTGTATGTGACAGTCATCAGTGATTCAAGACAGGTAAGCAGTATGACGTTCAGCAAGGAATTGTATTGTATTTGTAGGTAGTTGTTAAAAACTAGCCGCTGGCTTCCTATTAACGCCAGCTCCTTCCTACTTATACTCTCACGCGTGTTCTCCCTGATCCAAGGCCTTTCGCACTCCAAACATTTTGTTGCTCGGGTAGACAAGGTTGTGACGTTCACAGAGAACTTTGATGCTGTCGGGCTGAAATTCAAGACCATATTTAGCCGCCAATTCGAAACCAGGCATACCGGGCAGCGACACTTCATCGACAGTCGCTGCGCCAGCCGCGACCATCATGTCGTTAAGCTCGTCGAAATAGTGCTCAAAGCCGCCAGGGGCGATAATCTCGAAGACTCGGCAAACAGTGTCGCCGGCATTCCAAAACGTGTGCCACTGGTGACGGGGCTTAAAGACAAACTCGCCTGCGTCGGCATAAACAACGTCGTCCCCAAGCTGGGCTCCCATCCGCCCTTCAATAATAAAGCTGTACTCGTCCTCGTTTGTGTGTCGGTGAAGAGGGGCCACAAGGGTTCTCGGAGGAATGGGATGCTCGACAACTGAGAAGAGTCCAGCCGTTTCGTTGTCCCAGGCTAAGTAACGCACGCCATTCGACTTAAGGTCAACAAACTTGCCGTCTGAGACCCCAATTTTGCGGGGGCCTTGCCTCCAAGTATGGCGCGTTGTGCCACCCTTGTTGAGCTCAGGTAGAGACTCTACAATGTCCTTCTTAGAGTCTTGGGCAGAGTGTGTAGCAGCCATTTTCTTCAAAGCTAGGAACTAATATTCTTCGATATAAATTATTCTGGCGATTTGTTATTAGAATAAATTCGATAACTACAGAGAGACCATATACGTTGTTCTCACAGTGGTGGAAATTCAGATTGGGTATGATTTAATACCCGCATAATCCGAATAAGCTTATATCAGCTCGGGTATTGGTTAGTAATACCCGCATTAACCTACGGTCAGACCCCTGTACCTACCTTTTCCAAAACTATAAGCCTGCTATAGCCTACTAATTTCGCGCAAGGTAGGTTGGTAGGATGAGAACAGCCAAGAATTGGCTATTGCATGTACGTACATTACCCCTCTCCTGACAAGAGGTGACTAAGATGGCCTTTATTTTCTACTTGATATCTTCGTCCTTCCTCCTATTTCCATGATGACTATACAAACCTGCAATTTGTCTATTTTGTCACCCGGGATTGTTCATCATCAGAGGGTAGCAGGGGATGGGAGACGTTATCTTGCCTCAGAGAGATGATATGACATAACGGGCGACCATCAATCTGCTTCAAAAATTAGAGCTTCCACTACACTGCCCTCTCCCCAATCTCTCTCATATTTTTCCTTGGCAATCATCGAAGTCATGGCTGCTATAACTTAGAATATGAAGTAGACACAATAATCTCATCGTATGTGCTCGGTGAGCGCTCATAAATCCATCATTTCCGAGCGCGGCGGCCGTGACCACACAGGGGACTAGAAGCAAGAAGCCGTGTTGCACATAATTCCAAAAGCTGAACTCGGGAATCGCAGAATGACAAAACCCATCTCTGAAGCCAGACATCAACTTTAAGATCACTAGCTCGGGAAGATGCTGTTTGTAGTTTTCGCGATTTCGGTTCCCAAAATCGGAGGTTTGTTTTCCCGTTCACCATGATTCGTGCCTAAGAAATAAGACCAAGATCCCCTGTTAGTTGCCGGGCAGCTATAACATGTACGTCACATAATAAATTAGGCATCGTATACGCAAAGCTCTAAAATAACTCACGAATTAGTTTAGAATTAATAATAAATGATATCCCAAGTATTCACATTTTTAGTATTAAACCAAAACTTGATCCAATTAAATTATGTAACAAGAAGGCGTCCATGTTGTGAGAAGGCGCAGGCATGTTGCGAGAAGGCGCAGGAAACAATACTAACCATAGGGTTTAAATGTTGATTTATTAACCCCACTCGACCCGACACGTCGCTAGAACGCGCGTTGAAGTGCCGGAAACTGTAAGGAAAATTTTCATATATAAAGTGCGATTCCCACTCTGCTGACAATGCCATAGGATAGATTCAAGCGATATCTGCAGAAACTCAAAATGTCTTCACGGCGGCCAATCTACTTCAACACCACAGCGGCGAATAAGCGCTGTTCCTCCTCGCAAATTCAAGGCTTGACCTGTTTTCATCAGTCCTTGCCCAACTATGCTGCCACTCCGTTGGTATCCATTCCAGACCTTGCAGCCGAGCTAGGTGTTCACGCGGTCCTTATCAAAGATGAGAGCAACCGGTTTGGCTTGCCAGCATTCAAGGTGCTAGGTGCATCATGGGGATGTTTCCGAGCTATTGGGTCGCTGCTTGGACTGCCGTCTACAGTTACGCTCGATGAACTTTCAGTCAGAGCACAGGAGAACTCAATTGTGTTAACAACAGCCACAATGGGCAACCATGGACGGGCCATCGCATTCATGGCACGACTCCTTGGCATCGAGGCAAGAATCTTTGTCCCCCAGAGTTTGAATCAGGCGACTTGTGATCTCATTGCGGGAGAGGGTGCTCAGCTGGTTGTTGTCCAGGGAGACTACAATAGAGCCGTACAGGAAGCCTTAGACGAGACAAACCGAATGGAGGGTGCGCTTCTGATCCAGGATACTGCGTTCGAGGGTTACGAGAATGTTCCTTCATGGATTGTAGAAGGATATTCTACGATGATGAAAGAGGTCCAGGATGGCCTTGCCCAGCTTGGGTTGTCTGGTAGTGTGGTGGTGACCCCTGCTGGTGTTGGAAGTCTTGCGCATGCAGTAGTAAAACATTGCAAGTCGCAGAGCACACCTATGTCAGTTATTGCTGTTGAGCCCGACACAGCTGCGTGCATTTCTGCTAGTCTAAAAGCTGGGAAGCCTGTCACGGTGCAAGGGTCGTCGACTATCATGGATGGTATGGACTGCGGCACAGTATCTTCCTCTGCCTGGCCTGACTTGCAGCGCCTACTTGATGCGTGTGTCACGGTATCCTCATACGAAAGCCATTGTGCTGTGCAATACCTTGCTTCCAAGTCGGTTGCGGCTGGGCCATGCGGAGGTGCATCATTAGCTGCACTGCGGCATCTAGTCACCCAGAATCAGGCTACGTCACTTCTTACTAAAGATTCTGTTGTTGTTCTTCTTAGCACAGAAGGTGCGCGCGAATATTTGGTTCCAATAGACGTTTCTGTTGACGACGCTGTGGGCTTGACTCAGACTCTCACTCAGATTAACTCCTCTAACCCGACCTTGTCTGTCACCGATGGAGTTGGTGAGAAGGCGGTCGCGGACTACCTAGCTGCTTGGTTTGCGCATCGAGATATCGAGTACCAATGGATTGAGAAGGTTGCGGGACGACCATCAATTGTGGGTGTTCTGCGCGGCAGTGGAGGGGGCCAATCTCTAATGTTCAACGGTCACACAGACACTGTCAGTTTGTCTGGCTATGAGGCTAATCCGCTGTCTGGGTCAATCGGAACCAAAAATGGAAAGCAGGTTGTCTTTGGGAGAGGCTGTTTGGACATGAAGGGTGGGTTAGCCGCGGGATTAGCAGCCCTCTCAGCAACGAAGGCTAGTGGCCGTGTTCTCCGTGGCGATGTCATTGTCGCCGCGGTATCAGACGAAGAGGATGCATCTCAAGGGACCCAAGATGTGATAGAAGCTGGCTGGCGTGCCGACGCTGCTATTTTCCCCGAGCCCACCCAAGGCGCAATCCTCACGGCTCACAAGGGCTTCGTTTGGATCGAAGTTGATATCCTAGGAACGGCTGCGCACGGATCCGACCCTGCAACTGGAAAGGATGCCATTCTCTATGCTGGATTATTCTTGCAGGCCTTAGGCCAGTACCAGACTCAACTGCCTGTTGATGACCTCCTAGGTCAGGCATCGCTTCATTGTGGCCTGATCCGGGGTGGCGAAGAACCTTCCTCATACCCGAGCAATTGCACTATTACAGTCGAGTTCCGTACTATCCCATCCCAGACCAACCAGTCCATCTTAGCAGATATAAGCGCGCTACTAAGAGGAATTACTCACAAGACTCCCAGTTTCAAATATAATGAGCCTCGCATCACCATGTCTCGCCCAACACAGAAGGTGGCTGTTGGTCATCCTTTCGTGCAGAAAACAGTTGCTTGTGCGTCTGCCGTTTTGGGAAGAATTCCTCCCGTCCATAGTGGTTCGTTTTGGACTGATGCGGCTTTCTTCGGTGCTGTTGGTGTTCCATCGATCGTGTATGGTCCCGCAGGAGAGGGCCTGCACGGCAAGGAAGAATGGGTTGAGATTGAGAGCCTCCGAGAGTTTGAGAGAGTGTTCACACAGTTGGTACATGACTTTTGCTACTAAATAGAGAAGATTGTATAGATGGCGTAGATATAGGGAAATAATCTCTTTAATACATGCTTCTACAAATCTTCCAAAGTCTAGGATCACCTCCTCAACAAACAATTAGCCACTACCAGAATCATTTCTAATATGATACTCCTATTGTACATCTCCAGGACCCCTCAGACCCCTAACCGTATATTCCTGGCCTAATGCATGATACTCTCTTGTTGTACGACTCGTGGTAGTTAGACTACTCTGTGTCAGGCTGACCTTGCGCACGCGCCCTGTCGAGACGTGCATACATGGCCTAGCCTTTGTGTCTAATCCTCTGCCATACTTAACCCAATTTTACGAAAGATAACCCCTGTGGATCCTATATACATACCCATTGTAACATACACATACATTGTAATTCTAATCATCTGCGTTAAACAGACATACTCGCGACGGCCCGCTGGGATGGCAGAACGGCATCCCGTAAAACACACATGGCGGAGGCATCTAGACCCCAATCACCTTCCCATTGATCCATCCGAGCACCCTTCTTGAAATGATCTGCTAGATGCTCCGCTCGAGCCGCCCAGGTGGAGAGAGGACATCCACAGAACCCACAACGACTTTCGGTGTTAGTCCCTGACCCACGCCAGGCATCGAGGTCAGCCACAGGGGGTTTCGTGCAACTATGGAATTTGCGCAGATGCTGCCATAGGTGGTCCTTTCGACTAAATGAACGCTCTCCAATAGGCTTGCTAGAACAAACATTGAATTCATGTTCTTCCCAGTGAGCGGCAGTTGGAAATAGCACGTTGCAACAAGGGCATTCTGAAGACTGAAGTTCAAATGATTGTTGCACTTCACTAAGAGTTGGCGTGCAGACCCAGGAGTCAAGAGAAAGATGGATGCTTTTCTCATGGCGCGACCAGTCATGTCTTTTTTGGAAGGACTGCGTACAGAATGTGCATTGATAGCGAAGGTCCCCTCCTGATCGTTGGCGCCCCCGACTTCGCCTAGGCTTATATGTTTTGGAAAGGAGTGGGAATGGCAAGCCTCCCTCTCCTGAGGAATGGTAGCTCCATGCCGAGGAGGTACTGCCTGAGGTCTCAGATGCTTTGCTTCCAAAACTAGAAGCTGAGGACGCCAGATGTGATGAGCTTTCGTCAAAATTGAACAGATTCATTGCAGAACCATCAAACTGGAAAGGATCAAAGCTGGCATCCAGCTCTGTTGCACCAGAGGCGATAGCGTTTTGAATTGGCAGTTCTGAGACATGTTCATCTTCTGGCGGGGAAGCCTTCCATCGCTCCATGGGCGTCAGAGAAGCCATCGTGCTGGTGACCATGGGAGAGCCTGAGCGAGCATGAGATTTTGAAGATATTCCTGAAGACTGAATTTTTTGTTTCTGGCGCCGGCGAGCATTTGAAAACCAGGTTGACATGCGCTTTTCAGAAAATCCGGTCTCGAGCGACAGTTGCTTTTTTTGCGCGTCACTTGGGTAAGGGTATTCTTGATTTTGATAGAACCACTCTTGTAGAATTCGAGCTCCTTTCCTTAAAAATTGCTTAGGCTCCTTTCCATCGCCACCCTTGTCGATATTGCTAGAGGAAAATAAGCCTTCATCTACCTGATGCTATGATACTCGTTAAAATATTTCAGGGGGAAGGCCGTGAAAACTTACTCTGTCTTCTATGTTCTCCGTAACACCGTGGAGATGACCTAGGACGGGAGATAAAGTCTCAAAGCCTGACGTGGGTCGTTTCTCTCCTTTTGCAAAGCTGCATTCTCGAAAAAGAGCCACGCAGCTAGAGCAGGCACTTCTTGGGTTTGGATTGGCGGTCGTAGTCTGAAGAATAAGGCATTGCAGCCGAGATTTGCGACAATGGCTACAAGGCACAGGACGGCGATGTGCTCCATTAAGCCACTGAGACACATCTTTAAGGCTTGGCTCCGGCAAAGATAAGTCAAAATTATCAGCTGCAAGAGTTGTAGCAGAATTGTGTGAGGTATATAGATCCTGCAAGTCTTCGCTGTTGGGCATTTCAAATTGTCCATCAGGCGTTAGCATGTAGGATGACGTGGGACTCATCAGCTGGGGCCATGTGTTATCGCTGGGGTCGGAGGGGCGGTAATAAAATTCATCAACAGCATTCCAATCTAATATTAAATCATCATTCTGTAATGATTGATTTGGCTGATTCGCATGCAAGATGGTTTCTTGTGCCTCGTCTGTGAGCAGCTGCGGCGAGGTTTGCGATGATGAAGAGTCTAGGGGCGGCTGATGCGGATTCATGCTCTATGGCCAATGGCAGAGCTACTTCATATATAGGTCAACTGTTATACAGATTAAATATTCCACATAAAACAAGAATGAAATATTATGTATCAACTCAACTGAGTTACTCCAGATTTATCGCTTGGCTATAATTCACCTATTATGTCACACGCTTAGTTGCACTAAGCCATACTAAGTTAGCTGCGGCCTTTGCTTACGCCGTAACCCCTGGAAAACTGACGAAAAGCAGCACCAGCTGGAGGTTTCCCACCATCAATCTTTGATGGTCTAAAGGTCATATAGACCATCTATAATATGGGTGCATCCTGTTGCGTGTTTTTTAAATGCTGCTTTTGGTTTTCGTGATTTCGGTTCCTGGAATTAGAATCATTGGAATAGGAAAAGCAATTGAATCGTTCACTGTATCACTGTATACTGTGCTCTACTGTGACCAGCTTTGCTTGGGGACTATCATTTCAACTGTAACGAGATCTAAATATTGACGGCAGATTCTAGTAACCAGAACCTATTTCCGGTTCTTGGATTTATACATTCGCCATTTCTCAAATTCACAAAACGGATTTTTCAATCTAGAACGTAAGTCCATCCAGTTTCTCCATTTTTAGATGCAGCCTTGATTTATGCTGCTGTCCATCAGGAGGACCTCCTAGTCGCAGATCATATGGGGTGACACTTCTGATATTAAACATTGTCGCCGTCTCCTAGATGATTATCCATCCAGTTAACAAGCGTCTCCGCCGACCTGCAAGGCTTATTAATACGCAGGAACCTATTCATTAGCATGTACACATGGCCTTCACCGGGGAAATCCAACACCGTTGTTTTCGCATGGCCAGCCTGTATGCGCCGTCAGTACTGAAACAAATGTGCTGCAGAGAACACCGGCATGCACTTACTCGCAGTCTCTCAGAGAATACGAGAATATCGTCACGCAGTAGTTCATCGTGTCCATATAGGACGAGGATGTCATCCACCAGCAAATCCCGCCACCACTCCTCTGGCGCCATAGTTGGTCTATTCCACGAGTCATAATCCGCGTCGCCCAAGAAATTCCGTGCCCAGTATTCGAGGGAACTGGCGGTTAGTACGTCCTTATCTTTGTTGATCTGCATTGACGCCGCAGAAGTATCCATGGTGACCCACGGCGAGATGAGGACGGCGCCAGATAATCTGCCCGCGAATTTGAGCGGTGCCACCAATGGGTTTGGATGGCTCAGATGCAAGACGAGACTTAGTAATAGATGAGCACCAGCCGAATCACCGATCAGGGTAATCGAAGATGGCAATACCTTCTCCACGTGAAGGAGATGGCCAAGCAATGCAACGGCCTGTTGCAGCTGGCGTGGATACCGATTGGCGCTCTCACAGGCAAGATCTACGAGGAGAGGGAATTGGCATCGTTGAATCAAACTTGATCAGGGCGGAATTGCTAGGGGGTGGCTGGGTGAGGTACTTACTATATGACAAAATCACGGCTGCAGCGTCTCGTCGAGAGGGATCTGACATGCCGAATGCGAGCGAGATATGCTCGTTGAGCGCCGGCGACATGTAGCCACCGCCATGGAAGAGGACTACGACCTTGCGCGCGTTGCGGCGCCCGAGCCATTGGGCAGTCGTCCCGCAAGGAAGCCGAATAGTTGAATTCGCGATCCTGTGCCTTCTAGCGAATCTTTCGCACGTCTTGGACGTTGAGGGAAGCAGGTTTTGGATGGCGACGGCGTTTAGACCGCACTGATAGTCGCGCATTCCCTGATATGCGATGTACTGGTGGAAAGTCAAGCCATTCTTCCGGTCACGTCGGCCTGCCTTTGCGGCTTTCAACAGGAGTCGGAAGGCTAGTGTGTTAGTGATGGATCACGTTCTCCTGGATAGTACTTACTTATCGCGGTCGCCTTTGAGAGGAGAACCATCCATTCCCATAATGTGGCGGAATATGCATGTTCCCCTACGTCAACGCGCATCGTCATATTATGGTCACGACGTTTTGCGCTGGCGAGGAAGGAAGTGATGCTGTAGACTTGATATGTGGATATGGTAATGGACTGGCACGCCAAAGGTAATCAATCGTTTTTATTCTACAAGGTACGAATACGAATACGTACATAAGTACACATTGAGATTGGATAGGTTTGGGAGACAAATTAGGAACATGGAGAAAATTCATTTGCTGACGTGAGATAGGGATGGGTCGCTGCCAGGAACGCTGAATTGCCAGTCTCCCACAGCCAATCAACGACTAAAGATGCGAATAAGACATAATCTTAAAATGTTAATTTTAGACTTGATATCCGCCTTACCCACGTTCACCACGCTCACCACTTCACCACGTCCACCATGTCCACCACGTACACTATGTCCGGTATTTAGTACTGTACCATATATTTTTGCTAATATCCCGTCTACTGAGTGCTTTTTTTCTTCCTTCCTTACTGTATCCTCTTATCGTTACGGTACGAAGTACGGTGGAGCTTACTGTACACTATAGCAGTTCATTCAGGGTGCAAACACGCAAAGTGGATATACACATGGATTCGGATAGGATATCCACTATATAAGGATCCGACTACTTCACACGTTCAACCTGTAACATTACTAGCTCTAATGAGCTAAACTTACGTCAGATTCGGCGTATATAAGGCTTACCAGCGTCAGTTCTTGTCTAAAATATTTCATATCATTAGTGTCAACTGTACAGAAAGAACAATGGATATAATCCCAATTCCCCTTACCGACCAACAGAAGCCTATAGCTCGCATCCGCACGCGGACCTTCTTCGTTTTGAATGATCACCTCGACGAAGAGATTCTCAGGAGTTCCTTGGAGACACTCATTCGCGACCACTGGCAGAAGTTGGGTGCGAGATTTGCGCCGCGAAGGAACGATGGACAGCTTGAATACCACCTCCCTCTGACGTTTGATGACAACTATGCGCTATTCAACTGGACTTCTAAGCAGTACGACCACTCCATAGAGAAAGTTCCATCATTCCCGAGACCCACTGCGCCTGAAAAGGGAATTGCGTTACTCCCTCATATCCGCACGATAGAGGAATGGTTCAGACCGGCGGATTGGCCGCTAGACTGCGAGCGCGATGAACTGGACAAGCCCTTGATTTACGCTCATGTGTCTCTCTTTGTGGATACCACCGTCATCGCCCTCAGTGTGCCGCACGTGTTTGGGGATCAGCTTGGGCTAGCAAACATCATCAAAGCATGGATGGGTGTAATCGGAGGCGTAACGCCACCCCCGATGGTTGGGATCAAGGATGATATTTTCGCAAACATGAAAGACTACGCCGACTACCCACCGCAGGATGTGAGGAGAAAGGGACGAGTGGCGGTAAGGAGGTGGGGGGAGTATCCACTTGTCATATTGGGATATCTCCCCGAGCTTATTCGAGATCGGGTAGAGGACGCCTACACTGTGTTCATTCCTGCTCCGCTGGTGGAATCTCTACGTGAGCGATATGGCAAGGAATTGGCGAAGAAGTATGGTGAAAATCCCGGCATAACTAACGGCGACATCGTGTCTAGTATCCTTCTAAAGGTATGCCCTCTCACTTGCGTCAATGATACTGATTGACCAGCCACTCACGATATTATTAGTTCACTCGGATAGGCTACGGAAACCCTAAGATGCTATCGTTCTCTCAAACTGTAAACAGTAAGCTCTATTCCGCATCCAGCATCTCCAACCCATTTACTGACGCGAACCCCCCCTTCAAAAGTCCGCGGTCGCCTCCCGGAACTAGACCAGAACCGTGACGCCTTTGTCCACAACGCGCTAGCATACAGCACTGCCCGCTTCTCCATGAGCAATTCGACACCGCTTAGTGAGATTGCATACCATAGCCGCAAAGCCATCATTGAGGCGGCCGACCCACAAGACATCGGTATCAGCATCGCCGTCATGAAGGAAATGGTACGCCGCGGGCAAGGGTCCCATATCGTCCGCCCATTTGAAAAGTCCTATTTCGTCACGAACTGGGCCGCCGCATGGAGGGGATTGGATTTCTCTCCTGCTGTCAAGGAGGACGAAAAGGAGCGCGATGCTGGCGCGCCCGTGAAGGCGTTTGTCTTTGGGGATAGCGGGGTAGCAAGTAATCCCCAGCGATGTAAGGACATTTGCACCCACCTCCATGTTAACCACGGATGACTTGCTAATATGGTTTCTTACAGTCAACTCGACTGTCATGTGCAAAACTGATGAGGGGTATTGGTGTAACTTCAGCATGTCAACGAAGGCGTCCAAATTAGTAGAGGAGTACCTAGCAAAAGATCCTATGTTGGCGGATTTCTAATTGTCTGTAATCTCGTTTGAGCGTTTGGTTTGTATAACATTAGAGGATTTAGAACGGTAACAGTTAGGTATGCTATGGGGTTCGGGATAGGCTATTATAGTGTTATCATCAGCCTGAATTTTAACAGCTATAATACAGCTTAAATGAAAACTTCCAGCCATCACAGATATTAACAAAACACTATCAGTATTTAATTCCGACTATGCCTTTACGGTACAACAGTCTTTAATGGTCGCGTTTGTACATAATTCCAAGAATAAGCTTTTGCCCCACCTGGGAAACGAACTTCGGGGTCGCTTAGTGCGGGGACAAATTTAAACGGGAAAAAGCCTCCACACAACCAACCCGCCTCCCCAAAAAAAACTCCAGTTATTTAAATTGCATTATCCATTCATTACCAACACTTCTTTGATGGTCTAACGGTCATGATTTCCGCTTGTCATTTACGACAAAGCGCGGGAGACCGGGGTTCGACTCCCCGTCAGAGAGCTTAATTCCTCTCTGAGCTCATGGCTCAGAATATCTTTTTGCCTTTTTTTGCTAATTTTTGCAAAGGAAAAAAAATTACATCACACCTAAAGTAACGCAATACGAGGTGGTACCACGCACATCAAGTGTAATTTTTATCAAGGCCAGCATTGCAAGCTTCATTGAACTTTTTTTTTGAACTTTTTTTTTGTCTCATAGATAGTATATATAGCATCATTCTATTTAGGGTTAGGGTTAGGATTTAGAACGGTAACAGTCAGGTATGCTATGAAGTTTAAGATAGGCTATTTTAGTGTTATCACCAGCTTGAATTTTAACAGCTATAATACAGCTAAAAAGCAAACTTTTAAGGTTCATAGACTCGAATATTGGCCGTAAAAGCAATTGCAACGCGCCAATTTGAATCCCTACACAACCGCCGTTGCGCAGCGTTGATCGTTTGGCGACATAAACAACGTACCCAACAGCACTATAACGGCCCCATTGCCGTACAACCCACCGAAGCCCGACGACTGAAACCAGCCAGCAGCGAACTTACTTCAGTCTCCAGCATTCGGCATCTGAGAGATCACCTGACCATGCTACTCGATCAATTGTGTTGGGGGAAGTACCGTGACACGGGGATCGTACACAAATTGTGTGGTATCTCCGGTGGCCAAGACTTCTCACCTTGGCACATCGGCAGAAAAGTTCAACAGTAGACTACAGTAAATAGGATAGTAGATCAATTGAATTACTACACCAAACTACGGGCCTACGTATATACTATATAGGCCTTGAGGTGGCTGCCCCTAGAGACCCTGAGAGAAGGCCCTCAGTTCTCACTCTGAGATAGAACTCGGTGGCTACTTAGCGGCAGACACCGGCCAAATTCGAGCCATACCGGGAACAGGAGTGCGCCCCCGGGGAACTGCCAATACAGGCCCAAAAGCCCCCGTATCCCGCTCTTCATCGATAAGCAGTTCCAAGACATTGGGTTCTGGAGACTCGGCTTCGCCATATGTCTGACTAAACCCTAATCCCTACAGACGCTCTCGCAGAACCAAGTGGCTAATTCGTCTACCGTCATCGAATTCTGCTGCTAACGAGCAACCTTTCGACTGTTAACGCCAGAACCCCAGTACGACTAGCGACTTCTCAAAATCACTTACGTATTGAGAGACAAGCAGCTAGAGAAAGGATACCCGCATCTACCCCTCAGCAAGCTGGACTGCAGAAAGCTGGCTAATTATCTGCGCTGTCTCAAGCTCGTGCACCCGCATCTGGACCATGACTTGTCTATGGTATGTCGTGAAACTAAGCTTTTGCAGTTACCACACCTAGCACGGGCGGTAATCACCATGCCGTAGTTGGTTCATGTTTCATTTCAGCTCCAGGGTATTACATGCATAGCTGGCAGAATAGCGGTCAAAGTTACACCTGATGTCGACGACTATTATGTGAATGCAATGCCAAATAAGTGGTCTTGGGCAGAATAAGCATGCGGCTCGATCGATGTCATAAGCAAAGCTATCGACACTTGCTGTGCTGACGGAGCATTCTTGTCATTGCAACCCATTTCTTTGCTTACTTCAAGCCATCTGCATCGTCGATAGTATTTTCGGGTCGCGAAATCTAGGCCAGACTAGAGCCCATCACCCATAATTACGCTCCAACATGGATATTTCTGCCGTGACAATAACTATTGCTTTGATGCTCCTTGTCTATAGAATTTCCATCATTATCTATAGGTTCTATTTCCATCCCCTTGCACACTTTCCGGGGCCCCGATTAGCCGCCATTTCAACATTGTATCGAGCCTACTATCAATGCTGGAAAGACGGAAAGCTGCTACATAAAACCATTGAACTACACAAAGTATATGGTAGCTTTGCCTGGACTCTCCGAGTTTAAACAAATCTAACAATCACGCAGGACCAGCTATTCGCATTTCTCCAAATGAAGTATTTGACAAAGACTTTCCATCGCGCCGTATTTTGAAATTGCTTCTGACGATCATGGCAGCTAGTATTCTGCAACCCAGCCGCATATCACAATATCTATGGCAACACCTTTAATGGAATCAAGGATCCGAACTATTATGAGCATCTTGGTGGTGTCGATACATTTTTCAGCATGGGAGATCCGGCACGGCACAAGGCGCGTTTTCGGCCAGTGGCATCACTGTTCGCAAAAAGACACTATGATCAATTCGAACCTAATATTAAAAAAAATGCTCGTCTTTCTATCTATCCTAGGCTGGCTTGGACTTACTGACCTTGGGATAGGTGGAGCAGTTCAGTAGTTTCCTGTCATTATATGCACAGCGTCACCAGCCTTGCAATTTGGCCATGGCCTATCGATCACTTTTTCTCAAAATCGTTAATGACTTCATCTTCACTGATGTTCCTGACCGGCTGAGATCCCTGGCCAGCGATAACTTTAACGACCCTCTTACCCTCGCCACTGGGATTGCAGTAAACTGGACGTTATGGCTTGGCAGGAATTTTCCAAGGTTGAATGCCCTCGCATACCTTCTGCCACGCCGATTAGTGGCCCTGGTAACTAGCGATTTTGAAGGGTTATATCAGACATCAGATGTAGGTTCACATAGCAGACATATATACATGCAGATATTTGCATTGGAACTAACCCTGATATCTCGAAACAGATTATGGCCGCTCTAATCCAGCACGAGAAAGATCAAAGTACCTCCAAGAATATGGACTGCATGATGCAACGCTTCATGAATGCCCATTTACACAGCAAGTCGGAGAGTTTAACACTCCTTTCCGATGCAGTCCTCCGAGATGAAGCCGAGGTTACTATGTGGGGCGGTATTATTGACCTATCTAACATTTTGCCTTTTGGGACGTTCATGGTCTCCCAGGACTCGCTGTTGCAACAGAAACTGTATGAGGAACTGAGGTCCACATGGCTGGACTTGCACACCCCTATCCCCTCATATGATATCTTGTGCAAACTTCCACTTCTTGTAGGTATTCTCTCCTCTATAATGCTAGTTAGCAAGCTTCTCTAATCACAAACCATAGAACGGAGTTGTTAAAGAGAGTATGCGTCTTACGCACGGAGTGGCGACTGGACCTTCCCGCCTAGTCGGTCCAGGTGGTACCAGAGTTGACGGGTATTACGTCCCTGCCAAGGCAAGAGTTCAAATCAGGCTGAAACTACCGACTATGGCAAGCTAACATTCTCTCGCAGGCTGTCGTCGCTGCGCCGTCATATTTCGTGCATATGGATGCGACAGTGTTTCCCAGCCCTGAGAGGTTCAACCCTTACAGATGGGCTAACAATGACCTCGCTGGCTCTATCGTGGTTTTCTCAAAGGGACGGCGGATGTGTCCCGCTGCACAGTAAGTAGTTGATCTAGGGCCGCGATATCTTGATCAGTACTGACCTCGCCGGCAATCGGCTAGTCTTTCAGAGATTGAGATGTTTGCCACATTTGCCACTGTTTTCCGCAAATACCGAGTGGTTTCATACAAAACAAAGTAAGTAGTGCAATAGTATTAATCGAGGATTAAGTTCATTGTCTCAACAGCAGCGAAGATTTTAAATGGAATCAATACTTCTCTATCTCATTTGCTGGAAGACCGCTACAGGCGATTTTGGAAGAAAGGATAGACTAGTGCGGGAGGCTAGGTCGCTGCTTATTTAACAAGATGGCCCATTCGTCCATCTATCTAAAGTGAAGTAAGGAAGAGAAAAAAAAAAGGAAGATTCAGCGCCTTGTAATTGCGAAGCTGAGGCTGGGGGTTGTTGGTTAATTATACAGACTATGAAGGGGAGTAGGATATCAAGAGCTCTAAATATACTTTGTCAACAACAAGCTTGCGATCATGTATAATTACTCTCAATTTTCTGCATAACATGCCTATATTGCCCCAGTGCAAAACTATGCGAAATTTCACCAACTTCTCCTTCAACCCCCCCCAAAGAAAAAAAAAATCTAAGTCTAGATTAAACCAACATCGGCAAACAGTGCTTTCAGCCCCATCGCAGTCTCTTCACCATACAAGGTTCTCGTAAGATCAATAGGTCCAAACTCAGCCAACGGCACCGAAGACGGCGGTGGAGTGTCATCGTTTTCGTTGAATGACATATTAGGCTTTGCAGGGGTTGGGTCATCCAAATATAAGTTGGAGCCAGCCTCGTTATTGTTTATAAAAACCCGCCGGCTCATATAAACCTCCATCAAAGTAGGCGGCCGTTCCACAGTAGGCAGGTTGCGGATCTTCTTTAGCAGCTTTTGAGATCTTGAGTAGATTCGTCGCTCCGCTCCATCGTCGATTCCTAGAATCAGTCTCCCATTCTTGGGTTTGACTGCGCCTGGCCGCATGTTACCAACCAGAGCGGGCCGGATGATTTCGTACACATAGAACAGGTAGCCAAGGTCGCGAAAGTCTAAGGGTCGCTCCTTCGGGGGGAGAATCTCGTAGAAGTCGTTCCAGACTTTGTCCTCGGTACCCAGATACTGAAGTAGAACCTCAAGGGAAGGCATCTCCGATTGCTCAAGTGCTCGTCTGATAAAGCTGGCTACAAAGTGGCCCCGCCGTGAGACTTCGATGGTGATATGAGATGGATGCACGTTTCGCTTCAACAGCTCGACGTGAAGATACCCTTGGAAAACTTCGGAAATTTGGTCACTCCGTTGCTCCACTGCCTGCATCCACTTCAGAGCCTCAGCGAAGGTGCATGTCTGGTCGCGCAACTTCGAGTCAACAGATTGGAAGTAGTGGAAGTTGGGCACATCTAATCCAAGCTGTACTGAGATATCTTGGACGTTGTGGTTGCGCTCCTTGGCTTCCTGGATGCCTTTGAGAGCCTTAGCAGTGAAATCGGCGAGGGCTGGACAGGTGCGTGCAATATACTCGGCTTCATAGAAGGTTGGCTTGGGATAGTAAAGCCTGGTGCAATCAATGCGGCCATTGTTATCCAGACTTCCTTGGATCAAAGGCATCGAGAAGAGACACATTCCGGTGTGAATATACACACGATCGAACATTGCCTGGTTCTTGTTGTTAAACAACATATCGTGGAAAGGCTGACCCTCTCCGGCGAAATGTAGATAGTGGGAGGACACAAAGGAGTCGTAACGGAACTGGGTCTTCTGGAAGCTGGTGATTCCCTCCAGAATCTTTGCATGACCCTCATTAGGGGGTCCACCAACAAGTGCCGTAGCAGTGATTTCCAGAGTCGAGTCAGAGCCTTCTCCGCCATTAAATAGTTTAGCAGCCTTAGACGCCGCCTTATGGCCCTTTACAAGAGCCTTCTGGATGTGTTTAGGTATATCACAGCCAACCCGAGCTTGCTCCTTCTCAGGGAGTATACCATGGCGCATATAAAAGCCCTGGATTTCAGAATCCTTCTCGCGGGCGCAGCGCTCAAAGTCATGAAAAGAGATGGAGACAGTCCCGTTGTCCCGGTCACGGAGATTAGCGAGCAGCATCGAGAAAGAATGGAGAAACTGGGAAGACTGGTAGATTGAGAAAGGGCAAATAGTTGTTGACAAATGTTATACTGAACTGACCTGCTCAATACGTGTTAATATTATTTAATACTGCAAATATAAGTCATCGGTCGGAGTGGCCCGGTTTAGTAACATAACGATATATGCCTTTGAACCCTAGGTCACGCAACTCCCAATGCAATCCCTGCCGGCATCAACGCGCGATGTATGGGATATGTCACAGTTTCACAGAAGTCTGGGAGCTGCATTTGTTGCGTAATTTTCAGCTGAAGTGTATCTACAGAAAACAAAAAAGATCTCTAGTGATGATCTGTCGTGAGCAGGATAGAAAATATATCTCGAAGCCTATCGGATGACACTGGTCCGCCCTAACCCGCCCATCTATTAAAACACTCAGCGTTGAAGCTTCGAAATCTCCTCACTGTTCAACTTATATCAAATCCTTCCTCTCGCCCATATGCTTTCTTTTAGTTCTTTGATTCGTCGACCGCTTCTCCGGCTTCCAGGTAAGAGCAACATTAACCGAATACCAACTGTTAGTGCTAATGAAGACAGGGCTGAGAGGACATCATGCCTTTGCTAAAATTTCTGGAAGTGCTGGCATCCCTCATCTCTGTGCGAATAGACCAGCGGCATCGCAGAACATCCAACATGTCCAACAAGTTAATCAACACCTAAAGGATAGCGGTGTTCTCAAGATCAGTCTTCAATTTGATGACGACGAATGCCAGTATCTACAGCAGCTCATCCTTCAATTACACAAGAATCACGCACATGGACTCCCCATTACCCACAGTGACTCGAGAGGATGGCTGTGGGATGTGAGGCCCATGCCAGCGGAATTGATTAAGACCACCACCAACCAGGCGCGCTCTGAATCAATGAGTGACTTTCCTTGGCACACCGACTGCAGCTATGAGGTTTTGCCCCCTCGCTATTTTGCTTTGCAGGTGCTCCATGAAGATCAATGCGGTGGTGGTACTCTTTCAGTCTTGGACTCAACTCTCCTCATGGCCTTGCTGTCTCCTCAGTCCCGTTTGACGTTCACCCGACCGGAGTTCCGCATTACCGTACCACCCGAGTTTATCAAGAATAAAAATGAGACCCACATCAATGGAAGTGTGGCCTGGGTGGACGAAATTACGAGCAAGGTACACTTCCGCCTACGAAGTGATATTATTGAGCCACTGACGACGCGTGCTGAGTCAGCACTCGAGGAATTGCAACAAGTGCTGTCTAGCACTGAGATAAAGGCCCAGGTGGTGAATCTTACTCCGGAAGTCTTGCCACGTGGGTCTATTGTCATGATGGATAACCGGCGGTGGCTCCATGCGCGGAATGTTGTTCGTGATCCTAGTCGACATCTTCGTCGAGTCAGATGGGACGCACAGCCTTTCGGTAGAATGTAATTGATTTGCAGCATATCTCCTTAGTACCTTGATAGAACGGATAAAGGCTTTTTTGGTACATACAGGTTCTAAAAGATGTGTTCAAATAGTCTTCCTATAGCTGCTCCAAGACGGCATTAGCCTAACCCAAAACATCTTTACTAAAGAACCTGATTAAATTATACAAAGGCGAAAATCTAAATTTCTAGTCCTTTGAGAGTAGAAAGGACCACTATACAGCGGGTAACTAACTATATCCTAGCTCCATATCCTAGACATGTTTTCTCAGCTGCGTCTTTGTTGCATATAGGCCACACAGCAGCTAAGGATGCAATGCATATTAGCTGCATCGCACCCTCGGTGCGATTGTGGTACGCAGAGGTCTGATCCCCGGCAATGCGGTAAGCTAGCAGTAGGGATATTTCTACGGTGTTTTGCTTTGTAGTACCCACGAGGATATACGGTGCCACCGAAACTACCTATAGCGTGCTAGCCAAGATGACGATCTGATGTAACGGGGTGCAAGTGTGCGACCGTTACAGTATATATAGCGTACGTGTGTATTCTAGGCGAGTCAGAATACTGTACTCCTTCAACTCAGTGAGGTGTTACTCAAGCGTAACCGTACAGCGGAGGAAAGCTGAAATGGACATAGCCATAGAGACGAAACAGGCTCAAACATAGAAGCTAGAACATTTGTCTTGGCCTCTGGAACACTTTGATGCACGTAGTATAGGGCGGTAAAGCGGGTTGTCCCGTCGGGAGCCGGTAGGATATTGTCTAGCCCTTAGTCTTAGATGTTTTAACTTATATGGTTACTAGCCGTTGTTGCCGCTTCGATGCAAGTGTGACCATAGCGTATAAGATTATGTGGGGTTATAGACCACTCTTAACGCTGGGATGAGGTCAACACCGTTTACGTCTCGTACTAGCCACCCACCCATCTGTCTTATTTCACAATAAGGAGCTGAATTGAGACTACTGTTAGACATTCAGGGTGTTGCTGTTCTAGCATCTACCCCTCTGTCTTATTTCAAAATAAGGAGCCCAACGGAGAATACTGTTTATAGTAATTAAGATGAGCAGGCCAACAGATTTACAGGGCCGTGCATCCACAGTCCACCCAATACAGCTACGATGGAGTATTCGGATCATGTTATACCCTACATAAATTAGGTAGAGCACTTGCGACTGTCTATGGTGTAATCCACAACCTGCTACACGGCGTGATAATCAAAGAAGAATGATAATCGTAACGTTGTATGTAGGTTATACATACCCAGTGGCATGAGCAGCCTATAGGCTCTTATTAAAACGGCAGAACAGCAGAGTGAGCTTCTTAATCTTTGTTCGGAAATTCAACCTGAAGAACTATCCTCAACCTGTCTTTACTCATCGAGACGACAAAGGTGCCTGCGGTCATGGATTTATCTAAGAATGTGCCTTCGTTACTAACTGCGAGCAAACTGCTCCTCAGCAAGCTCCACTTAGACAACCCGTACGACTTGTACAACTTGTTGAATGCCCAACTTCTTGCCTCTATCGCTCTGGTCTTTATTGTTTATCGCATTGGACTTGTTATTTACCGCTTGTATTTCCACCCTTTAGCTCATTTCCCAGGTCCTAAATTAGCCGCTGCTACAACACTATACCGTGCATATTGGCAGGTTTGGCAAGATGGAGAACATGTCGCTCAATTTACTAGACTTCATGACCAATATGGTAAGTTGGCACTTGTGAAATATCTTTTGAAGCCCTGGTTTGCTAATAAAGATTAGGTCCTGTCGTCCGTGTCGCTCCCCATACTGTATGATGCACCGAGTAAAATTTATTCGAACGTGGCTGATTTGTCTAGGTACATTTTCGCAACCCCAAAGCGTTTGAGGATATCTTTAAATTTAACAGCAAGCTCACTAAGGCCGAAGATTTCTATGATCATCTCGGCCAGGGTGATGCACTCTTTGGCCTTGTCGATGAAGTCGCCCATAAGCAGCGATTCAAACCTGCCGCCGATTTATTTTCCCATAAGAAGGCTTTGGAGTTTGAATCATTCATCGTGCAAGAAGTAAGAGACTTACCAATTCTCCCACGTATTTTTCTTTAAGGCGGTTAAGGCGGCGTATACTGATTGCTACAGTCTGAACGCTTTAGCAATTTGCTGATGAGCAGAATTGCTCGCGACGCAAGACCAGTCAACATTGCCCGCGCTTTCCGAGCTGTTGCATTAGATGTGATTCAAGATTTTACCTTCGACTTCGTACCCCACCACCTTCGAGGCTTGCAGGATGACACTTTCCACTCTATTTTCACGCACACAACATGGGATGTTATGGACTGGACAGCCTATTGCTTCAGAAACTGGCCTCTAGCGCTATCTTTCTCCAACCAGCTTCCCCAGTGGCTCCGCAAGCGCATGTTCCCTGGTGAAGCTTCTAACATAGAATCTTTTGATGTATGGTTGTTTTCTACGAAATGCGCTTTCAGCTGCTAAAACTTACAGTCTATTCTTCAACTCGTCAAAGACAACAGAGCTGTGAGCCCGAATTGGTCGCGAGACAGCCTCCTCAGTCGCATGGCCAACAACACAACACTCGAACAACTGACATCTGAGTGCCAAGGAACCATGTTTGGTGGCGTTATCAACATGGCCAATATGCTACCATATGGCGCATTCTGCGTCAGTCAGGATCCCATTCTCCAAGAAAATCTTTTCCGCGAGTTGGAAGCTGCTTGGCCAGACCCTAGTGCCCCAGCCCCATCGTTCAACGAGCTATCACAGCTTCCAATCCTAAAAGGGGTCATCCAAGAGAGTCTGCGTCTCATGCATGGTATTATCGTCGGTCCTCCCCGCCTAACTCCACCCCTAGGTGCAGTCATTGATGGCTACCCCATCCCTGCCAATGTATGCTGCCGACTTCCCACAAGTTCTGACTCCAAATTAACCACTTTGCCACAGATGATTGTTAGCACCTCATCCCTTTACGTGCACACTAATCCAGCGGTCTTCCCCGAGCCTGAGAGGTTCAACCCGAGTCGTTGGAATAACCCCACTCCCGAAATGGAGAGATCAGTAGTTCCATTTTCCAAAGGCAAACGAATGTGCCCTGGAAAGCAGATCTCTATCATGGAACTATTCATTGTCCAAGCATACACTTTCCGCAAATTTCACCTCATTCCATACAACACTACGTAAGTATATCTTCGAGTCGATAATTTAATAAGATATTAATAAGAATCTAGTTTCGAGGACTTCAAGTGGAAGGTCTACGTCTCCTTGCATTTCAAGGGTCGATTTTTCCGTGCTCACATGACTCCCCGTCCAGGCGTGAAGATGAGAGCTCTTTAAATTATTAGATATTTGAAAAATTGATTTTCTACAGTTTCTACAGACACATCAGATTGATTCATTTCCGTGAAGAATACTGAAATAAATGCCCGCTTGACAAGAATAGAGCAAAGGTATTCAAATATGATGTTATAAATGGATAAAATCAAGATTGAGAGATATTGTGCCAATAGCGAGTTTGGCATCCAATATCCAATTCTAATGAGTAAGACCGCTACGGATGCAGATCAAACAAATGTACTATAACTACAAATATTACTGTACTTACACCCAATAAAACTAACTGCTGCCTAAATCGGATTCGAATTTACGGGGTTCTTCGCCGAAACCAAGACCTGGCCTAAGACCATCCAACCAATGTTTGATCCTACAGTAACGCGTGCCGTCTAAATAAGGCAACATCAGCCCCCTTGTGTCCCCTATGCCTTCAACAGGGTGCGTCACGGAGGTGCACCACGGGGATTGTCGCTTAGTTTTACATTGGTCTAACTTTCTGGACTAGACTGGGCTCTTGGAAAACTATGTTGTACTATGGCGGGAAATATGGTGCTGGCCACCGATGTGAGACCGGAATTGAGCTTGGACAGAACTCCAGTTTCAGCTAGGGATTTAGCTAGAGCCCTAGAGCTGTCTATATATGGTACGTAGGCCTTGTATGTGATATTAGTTAAGTATATTATATTACTACGTTATAAGCCATGTATAGTGTCACTCTGTGGCTCTATTCTATGGCTCTATTCTAACCGCCATCAAGTGTGTGGGTACACAACAATTTCCGATTACAATCGGCGGTTTTATGCAAAGCCTCAAGCAAACCGTTGGTGACTCATCGGATTGAAGTTTAAGATCGGACCAGACCATGGTTGGTTTGAGGTCGGTACCCGTGATGCAAGCCTACCTATCACATTTCCCCACATAGACTGTCCAGAATCGTTAGGAGCACCCTGTTTCTATAACTACCCGGATCGGTTTTCCAGTACCTGATCAGTCGCCAAAACCCAATTCAAGGCAAGGGAAATTAGTTACCGGGTGCAAAAGCCAGATCCAAAACTTTGATATTAATGGAAATGTAACCTGTGTTAGTTCAACCCGGCAACTACCTTTATAGGCATCGCCCCGATCTCAATTGGGCTGATCTCCCGTGTGTTGATGATCTGAAACCTACACCAAGGGTAATTCCGCCAGATCCCCCTTTGGGCAAGTCCTGGGGCCTAGAATCCCGACATATATGGAGTTATTGCCAATGAGACATTCCTCGTTGGCAAAATGTAACCATATTTTATGAATCACACCGCCAGGTTCAAGCCCTTTTTTTTTTTTTTTTTTTTTTT
>LNAR01001995.1:0-35357 GCA_001630585.1 Pseudogymnoascus sp. BL549 | reverse complement strand
CTGTAATATATATATATATATAAAACCTACCTCTGCTCATTCGCATCCCCCTTTCCCGTCCTCGTACTTCCACACACCTCCTGCTGATCTTCATCATTTTATCCGCCGAGATACAAGATTGCCTTCGCACAAACGCCTAACGCTAGCCCCGCCGCCCCTTTCTTGCGACCTGACCCCGGATTAGTGGCTTCAATCACCGACTGCTGATACCTTCCCCTTCCACTCCCAAATCATCTGCCCCCCCTCTCTACTATTATTCTGCTCCCTCGTCCTTGTCAACAATTCTATCAAGGCCGACACTTCTATCATACCATCTCTCGACAAATTTCAACAAGAAACCATCTTGTATTTGTTCTTGCGACATTCTCACATACAACCAACAAAGCTAAACTTCCCCTCACCACCCAACATGTCTGTTACCCAGCGCTCCGACGAAGAACTGGACAGGGAATGGAAGCCCAGCGGACGCCGACCGCAGTCCACCATGGCTCGCCACTTCTCCGTCACTCTGGATGATTTATTCAAGATGGACAACAGCATAGCAGATCTGGACGCTGCCGTTGACCAAAAGTACGCTCCCCCTCCCCTTGGACCCTTGACCGACATTTCACTGCCGAGACATTCACTAACGCAACCTCCAGAAAGCGACTCGTCTCAACCCACACATCCGAGCTCAAAGCCCTCGAGGAAGCGCTCCGCGCGACCGAGGAGCGCCTCAAGGCCACTTCTGGCGCCCCCGACCGTGCCCCGAGCCCTCGCTCCCGCAAGGCTATCGGCGGAGATACCTTCGACAACCCCCAAGACGACGCCGCCTTGAACACCACCAACCTGGCCGAGAGGCCAAAGACTGCTAGCCGTCCCGGCACCGGCAGAAAGCCCACGCCTTCCCCCACTCAAAACACAAACCTACCACCAATGCCTGGAGCACGACCACCTACCCCTGGCGCGAGCGAGAGCGAGAGCGACGAGAGCAAGGAATAAACTACAAACTACAACCACCACCATAACCACCACCAATAGCACATTCTACCCAGCCCAACGGCGGCGCGGGTAGAATGGAAGAGGAACACTATATAATCTTATAATCGAATGTCGAAATCTACACTTACATATACCCACGATCGAGCGAAGCACGGGGCAAAGTTTTAGGGACAAAGCTGGAGTTTGGAATACGGAGAGAGTCATCATCACAGGCGGAATCGGGATAGCTTTGGATACTTCTTTAACAACTGTTTTAATATTGCATACACATAATAGGGTCTCCTGGGTTTCGGGACAATTATACACACTCTTTGGAAATTTTCATACAATCTGTACATAGCACTCCACAAGCGTTGTCCGCTAGTCCCCTATTGTCTGTTTTTCACTGGATTACGAGTTTAGAGAGAAATTATACGGCGTTGTTTAATCAGTTGTTTAATCATTGTCTTTAGTAAATACGTGTGTATACACCTTTACACCCCCTCCTCCACACCACAAATGTTACACGACGAGCTGTCTCTAAACACAGCCAGCTCTCCCCGAGACCTCACATTCCTACCTCCCATCCCCATCTCGTGACAATGTAAACCCCAAAACCCCAATCTCAATCTCAACCCCAACATCCAGCCTCCCCCCCTCTACTCCCCCTTAATCAGGGCCGAAAGCCTCTGGTGCGACCCCACACCCTCAATCCAACAACTCGCAATCCACTTCCACCACAACGCACTCCCCGCTCCCACCCCAGCTCCTGCAAGTCTATACGCCATAATCGCCGTCTCAACGCCATGGATCGCAATCACCGGCACAAACAGCTTCTCCTGTAGCCACAAGTAGTGCGTTGCGCCGCCGGGCCAGAATTTCTGGAGCGCTTCGTAGGGCGCAGATCCCGGGGTGATGGAGCCGCGCGCGGCGTAGGAGATGAAGTAGAAGAGCACGAGGCCGCCGACGAGGCGGTGGGAAAAGGTCTTGGGACCGGTGTAGGTTGTTACGGTGCCGGGGGCGACTTTGGAAGGGGCGGGCATGTTGGCGGTGGTGTGGTTTGTTTGTGTGTGTGTGTGTTGTTGTTTTTTGTTCTTGGAGGATTGATGGTGTTATATTTTCGTTGCTGGTATTGTCAATGCAGAGGAGGTGTTGGGACCTTGGGGTTTATAAGATCCACACCCCCCCTCTCCAATTGACGAAATCAGTTGTGGTGGTGTGTTTGGAACCCGAGAATCTTATCCGAACTCCATCCACGGGCAACGTACCTTAATTACGGCAAACGTGGGGAACCTCGGCTTGTGATAAAGTCCGGGTAAGGGTACAGTACCATAACAGAGCTTCAACCCCTATCGCTGGATGGTGGAATAACTTAGGATCTACGTAATGTCGTAATGCGTTGTTGGGGTTGCATTTTCGATGGCCATGTGGGAAATGGAGTTGCATGTGGTTTTCTTCTTCTTCTTCAATAGATTTCAATTGTAACTGCATCTAACAACTTTTTTTACGTTATGCTACTACTGCTACCATCTCTTTCTTTGCTATATCTAGAATCTACTCTTCAACATTCTCAAAGTGGAAAGTTGGGACTCCAGGGACAGCCCCCGCAGCTGGGGGCGGGAGGGACGCGACCTCTCCGCCACCAACCAGGACGCCGGTAGCCCCGCCCTCAGCAACCTCGACAATATCCACGATCTTCAATCCGGCTGCCTTCTTCAATCCCGGCACCATCTGCATCAGGGTCTTTGATTCGTCGAACGCCAATTTCCTGTCAAAGACAGTCTCTGGCTTCTCCCCTCCAGTGAGGCGCTTCTTGAGGCCCTGCACGAAAGGCATGGCCTTCTTCATCTCTCCCATCTTCGAGATCTTGGGGGTGAGCTCCTTGTCGTTGAAGGCCTTGGTGGCGGGGTCGAAGACCTCGCGGACGAGATCAATGTACTTCTCCTGCCAGGCAGGGAAGTTCTTGGCGGCGAAGATGGTAAGCTTCTTTGGCTTCTTTGGGTCGAAGCTGATATCCTTGCCCTTTGCCTTCTTCTTCTGCTGCGCAGCCTCCGCCGATGTGATGTTCGATGCGGTCATGCGAACGTACTCGCGCATTGCCGACAGACCGGCATCTGGCTCAGGGACCTCTGGGAAGAGAGCCTCCTGGACGGATGTGGACTTGTTGAGAACCTCGAGCCAGATGTACTCGGACCAATGGGGTGCGATGACGGTCAGGAGAAGGGCCTGGAGCTCAATGTACTTGAAGACAAGATCCTTGTGCATCTTGATGCCGGCAGCTGTAGATGCCTCTCTGTAGAAGTCACGGGCGCCGATGAAGTCGTAGAGACCAGACTTGAGAGCCAGCTTGTAGTTGGTGTCGTCGAAGTGTGCCTTAGCCTCGCGGGCAATGGCGTTCATCTCGTTGTCGAACAGACGGTCAAGGAAGTCGTTCTTCTCGCCAGTGCGGAGGCTATCTTGCTCCTTCACTTGCTCCTCGATCCACTCTCTTAATGTGAATAGACGAAGGACGTTGTTATCGGCGACATCTTCCTCGAAGTTGGCGTCAGCGACTCCGTCACCGGCATCGGCAAGAGCGATACGACTGGCGTCAGCTCCGTACTTCTTAACCATCTCTTCGAGAGTCATGAAGTTTCCGGTAGACTTGGACATCTTCTCTCCGTTCAATGTGAGATGGCCGTTGGCACGGACACCCTTTGGCCAGTACTCCGGTGGGAAGAGGGCAATGTGGATGTAGATGAAGAAAGTGAGATGGTTAGGGATCAGATCCTTTCCAGATACACGGAGATCCAAAGGATACCAGTACTCAAACTCTCTGCGCATCGTCTCCAGGCCCTCCAAGGCAATCTTGCTTTGGAGAACGTCGTCGCTGACCTCGCGGCGGGCAAAGATGTAGTCCCAGACTTCATCAGTCATCTGTTCTGGCCTGACATCCTTCAGAAGACCTGGGGTCTTGCCGAAAATGTCGCCGTGGAGGAGATGGGCAACGGTGTAGTAAGCCATGTAGATGGTGGAATCACTCAAACTCTCGACCAAGAACTGAGGGTCCCATGGCAGCTTGGATCCAAGACCGAAGCTACGAGCGCACGCCCATTGGTTGAGCCAGTTAAGAACGCCTTCGAAACCGTTCTTGGTCTCCTGGGAGTAAGTCTCGAGCCCATTTCCGTCGGCATTGTCAACGTGCTTAAGCGCCACCTTCCTCCAGGAATCCTCTCCGTAATCCAAGTACCATTGGTCCATAAGCGCAACACAGCAGTCATCTCCGGATCGGCTGACAACACGCTTCTCTGGCTCAGAATAGGCAAAGGCCTCGCCGGCGTCAAGGAGTTGTTGCCTGACTTTTGGCTTGGCGGCCTCAACCTTTTCTCCAGTGAACGCCCCGTAACACATGGTACCTTGGTAAAAACCCTCCTTGTATGCGAGCTCCTTAGCCTCCTCAAGCTGCTTTGTGTCTTTTGGCGAAGCAATCTTGAGCTTCTTAACCAAAAACGGAGCAGTGAGGTTCCCAAAGCTAGGTGTATCGATAATAGGCAAGATCTCCAACTCCGCCCATTCTTTCTTGATGCCATAGTACTCAGCCTTCTTTGCTAGGTCTGTGATCGTAGCAAAATCATCTGGGGAATCCGAAGGCACACAGGTAACAACTCCCGTACCCTTAGTGGGCAAGACGGAGTCCATAGGAAGGATTCGAATACCCGCCTTGTGGATAGAGAGCGGAGCATTGACGAGAGTGCCAACGCAGTCTGCCCCAGTAACCTCCGCAACCTTCTCATAGACGCCGTTCTCGGGGAAGACACCTTGATACGCCATGTTACGGGCAGCTCTCTCGGTGATGATATAGTACTCCTTATCTGACACCTTGTAAACGCCATAGGTAATCTTGGGTCCTACAAAACAGCAGTTCTGACCGTACATGGTCTCTGGTCGGAGAGTGGCTGGCACAAAGAAAGCATCTGCTCCCTGTGGAAGCTTGTCGGCCACTGCCGTCTTAGCTCCTGCTGCCCATTCCAGTACCTTAAGCTTGAGGGCAGTATATTCTTGTGGACCAACCGCTTCACCTTCACTACGGTCGTGGTCCATGCAGGGCTGGCCATCCTTTGGAGAATAGATAGTATAACGCTTGCCGTACTTGATTTTCTTCAGCTCGCGAAGACGGTTCATCTGCCACCTGATGAACGAATCGTAGTAGGGGTTGGCATCGGTAGTGACGAAAGAACGCCTCCAATCGATTCTGCAGCCGAAGTTGGTAAGGTCCTGCTTGCAGAGAGGAGGGAAGAATTCCAGCCAATGGCTTGGATCAGCAAATTCGTGAATCTGCTCATTTGGGATGCCTTGGGCGCGCATAATCTGGAACTGATACTTCATCTTTACGACCTTCGCGGCGGCCTTTCCCTTCTTGGCAGTGAACTTTGTAACGTCCTCACGGGCAGAGGTTGGCGCGGGTGGCCCGGCATCCTTCAGCTTGTCGCTGGCAGCATCATCCTCAGTGTATCCGGAGAAGTCCTTGCCAAACAGCTTAATCTCGTTGATGAGCTTGTCCGCGCAGGCCTTAATAGGCATGCCCGTGCAATGGAAACCCATGGGGAACAGAGCCCTCTTGCCCTGCATCCTTGCCCATCCGGCAGTGAATTCGATCTTGCTGACAGAGAAACTGTGACCAGCATGGAGAGTACCGTTCATGTACGGATAGGCCATGGTACCGAAAAATTTCGGGTGCTTCTCTCGAACCTCCTTCGCCGATAGCGCACTGAGGGGTATGTCGGTGATGCTTGGAGCATTTGGCTGGAAAACCGCGTCCTCTTGCCATTTCTTTTGATATTTCTTTTCGATAGCAATAAGAGAATCTCTTTTCTCGGTCTATAAACAGTCAGAACTGGGAACGATTTTTAAGGATGAATTTATACATACACCCTTCAATTCCTTCGTTTTTGAGAGATGGAGGTCATCTAGGGCTTTCGCCGCAGCATCTGAAGCAGCCATAATGGCGAGTCTATAGAAGAAGTCCTGACAATATTGTCAGGCCTTATCCTACTCTATTTTCGAAGACTTGCGACAAGTCACAACCTGAGAAGAGGGGCTTTGGTGAAGTCACTAAAATTGGTGGTTGTGGTGGGATGTGTTCCCCGCGGCAAAACTTAGGCGGTGAGAGGTCGAGCCTTGGCCCGTGCCCGCGAAATGCAAGTGGCACTAAGTTTTGGCCTCGCGATATGAAGGCCAAACCTGAGATGCCGAGCTGTGTCGAAGCGCAATTACGATGTTTCGCTCGCCGGTATTGAGGGCCCTTGAAAAGGGGCCGGCCTATATCGATACGAATGTGTATAGAGCAAAACGACTTTGGCCGCCCGATTTCGAGAAGCTCTCTACCAAACATCAATTCCGTCTGGAACGACGATATCGACGAAGAAGCAAACTGAAGTGGGCTAGACCAAGGTGGACGAAGGCTGTGAAGATTGCACAATTAAGCAGCATAGTTTGTACGTGGCCTCATGTGGCACTCCATAACACTGTCTAATTGAGCCTACAGTTGTTACCATCTACGGTGTATTATTCGCCGACTGGAAGCAAGAGAATGAACCATTCCAAGGGGTTAGTTCTTCAAATCCTACGCAACAATGAGATGCTTACCAGTTGCAGCTGCGAAATAAATTCCGCGAGATGACGTCCTCACTATGGACACAGAACCCCGAAAGAGGTCAGCGACGAGAAGGAGCATGAGCTGGTTCGAATACAACTGTACATTAGGGGAGAGGATATGATCTTGTAGAGATATTATGTGGTGGACCTGGAGTTATATTGATCTGGGGCGTTGGCTTGTTGAACTATTTATGAAGCCTGATTCTTGTATGAGGTAGACTCTACTCTAGAGCCGGTGAAGAGGCACAATACGATATTGTTTTTCGATCTTCCCAGCGGTGGGACTTCCTTTATCAGCCCCCGTGGCTCTCTCATAATATTTTCGTGTCGTCTTCTCGGAGTGAAAGCTTCGAATCAAGAGCCCACTCATCGGCCGGTCTCATCCATAGGGAACGTCTTTGTGGTTATTCCTGCTCAGTTTTAAGACCTTCACCTGCCTGTCCAAGATGCGAACCCGCCTCCCAGGCCAACATTTCGTGTACCTTCATTTACCGGCCGTCTCGGGATCTTCCCCTGACTCCTCACTCCCTCGACGACCTTATCCAGCCCCGTTTCGACCACTACCCCTCCAACGATCATCTCGCTCAGTGTCGCGTGTAAAGTTTCGAAATTGAAGATAAGATCTAGCTCGCAGACGTTCTCAAATAACCTGTCCAAGGCCTCAACATAAACCTGGATGAGGTCGATCAGTGCTAAAGGCGACTCGGTCGATGTGGATATAATAATAAAATAGAGTGTCGCATAGTGTCGGTATGTTACGAGCGACGGCACATCATTTGATGGTGTTGTGGAAGCTGCGTGAGACGGAGTGGACTGAGAGGAGAGGAGGGGCGGCAGTGGCAGAAAGTTGCAGGAGCCAGGAGCGCGATTCGAGACCAGCGTGAATATCTCGGAGATAAGTCTCTGTTGTACACTCGTTTCCTGTTTATGTTAGCATCGGAAGGCGCGTAGGTCGAGGTGTTGGTGCAAACCAGTTGAGTGTAGAACTTCGTCAGCCTTGGCTGACCGGCGTTGTTGAAGACAAGAACCGCGTTAATCATCTTGACCGAACTCAAAAGATCAAGGTTATAATGATGTAGCGACGCGATTTCTAACTCAAGATCATTTCCCACGCACGAGTTTGTGTTTGCCCTAGAGTTTTGCTGTGTTCAGAAGCCAACGATTATCCCATCGGCCCCTCGCCGACAAGGCGGGGAGATATCTACAAAAGTCGCTTGCAGGGGTACCACACGACATTGTGGGGTTGGATTTCCGGAGAGCTTCAGCTCGGCATCGTCACAAATCCACCTTACGGAGTCCTCATTGACGGCAATCCCTCACACAAACACCTATCCAAGAATTGCGTGACCGACTGGGCACCTGCATTCTCCATGTCGCGCATCAACATTCTCAGAATATCCAGGTTGGCAAACCGCAGTGTTTTGTCGACGTCACAACTATGCCAGGTACCAGCATTTCGAGCTCTGAGTACCAAGACAGCATTGCCAGCGGTTGGCGCCTGCAAGTCGTATATGTCAAGTTCTATTAGGAGTTTTTCATCCTCACAAGCATCTTCGAAGGGTATCTATCCCGAAACGGATAACCCACCAGCAAAGTCCCTGGAGCCCGAGGCAAAGGCCAACGAACCCACGGAGCTCACGATTGAGGAGTACCACGAGGCGGCAGATACATGCATAGATCGTCTTGTAGCAACATTTGAAGAGCTTCAGGAAGCTAGAGAAGATGTCGATGTCGAGTACAGCGTGAGTTTCTGTTCAACCACTATCCCACGTCATTGAGCTAATAACAACTTCAGGCTGGCGTTTTAACTCTTATATTCCCTCCGATTGGCACATACGTTATCAACAAGCAACCGCCCAACAAGCAGATCTGGCTTTCATCTCCGATATCAGGACCGAAGCGTTATGACTGGGTGGTTTCGGGCGAAGCACAGAATCAGAAGGAGGGTGGGGGCGAAGGGAAATGGGTGTATCTTAGAGATGGGTCAACACTGAACGAGATGTTGGAGAACGAAGTCGGAGTTGATCTCACGAAGGCCCTTGACTAACTCGGACTTCCCCGTTGTACGATCAAGAGATTTTATGTATTTTATTGCAGATGATGGCTCGGAGTTGACCCAACGTTTTGCACGATAAATGAAACGGATGGCTGTTTCTAGTGGCTTTGACCCAAAAGACTTCATCTAAATTACATCCTTGGAAATTGCAAAGTGTTCTTGAGGCCAGCAACTATCAGACATCCAGCTACTACCTAGGAGAGAAAGCACTGTGCATGAAGCAGTGGTTATAGCGATTGTAATATAGATTAAGACAAGGCTATAATTGCCATACTGGATACTCAGAAATAGCTGGAAAGAGAAGTTCTATTAGCTTAAATTGGCAATATCAATCTTTAGCTACACAACCCCCTCTTCAGACTTTCGAGTGGCACGAGTACTCTGTGCCATCATTCCCTGCCAGACATGCCGCCTTCGCCAAGTGTACCGGAAGGTTACCTGTCCCACGTCACCCTCCTTCTCCCACATAAGACCTTGTCCCATATGGCCTGTTCTCTTGGTGCGAGCCTTCGGAATCCAACTTGTCAGGGTGCTTTTTGCTGGCCTGGCAGCTAGAACTCCTCGGACCTCGCCACGGCGTGGCTCTCGTTGTTTGGGCACTCGGCACCCGCTACAGTACGAAGAATATCTCATCTGAGCTGACGTTGAGCATCGCTCAATATTGATCCTGGTTTCATTTTGCTTCGTTCAAACTTCAAACTGGCACTGGAGGGGCAGCTTGGCCAGGACCAGGTGGGGGTTGAGGAAGATCGTCCTAGATATGTCTTAGATGGGTAATTTACGCATTTCTGTCAAAAGTTCTTACCACTTCAAATATCACCTTAATCATTAGACTGCAACTCGGGCAGACGCCGATATCTTCGCCGTCGAGTAAATCCGCAAGGCCGATTTCGAACCTATCGCCACACGGGCATGGGTAGTGATAGATTTGCAGGGTCCCATCGTAGGTCATATCCTCGATTTCGATCTCGTCGTAAAAGTTTTCCGCCATGTTTTACGTTTTTTATTTTAAAAACAGTTCCGTTACAAGGTGTGTACCAATCTGTGCTGCCGAGAGAAATTGTGCCTTTTGGTGACTACTATAAAATCGTTGATCGTTTGGGTTGCCCCAAGAAAATATATTAATGCCTTGCGATTTAGGCACCCATGCACAAGCACATGTCATGAACGGGAATCAAGCCATGGACGTTTATCAATACCCCGGATTTCAACAATCGAGCAGCCGAGGAGGCCCGTTTTAGCTATTTTCAACGAAAGAACATCCCAACGCATCGCGACAGTTGGAAACCTAGCTGTGGCTGCTTAGCGCAAAGAAGAGCAGTTAACATTCGAACATCGCTTTGTTGGAGTAGCCAATGGAATAATCCTTCGTGGCTTATTTTATGCATGGCAGCGACCGCGACTGAGCACGAGCACAACGTCATCCCCCACGCTCGAGAGAGTCGCAGCTCTCTCTAAGCCTAAGGGCTATCAGCCATGGCAGCACAATCGAAGATTCTCCCTGAGCGGACAGTCAAGTCTATAATAAGCGAACTCACGACCTTATACCTGAAGCACCGCACGGCGATATCCCGAACCGTATATCTTACCCTCTTCGTGACGCTGATAAACCGGATACGGAACGCTATAAACGAACAAAAGGCGGCCTCGGTGCGACATGGCCAGTCTAGGAAGCATGGAGGTACATCTGCAACCAACGATCCAAACCAGAGGCGGAAGAAGGTGGAGCTGAACCGGGAGTTTTTCAGGAGCTTGTTCAGGCTTCTGAAGATTATAATTCCGGGATGGAGGAGCACCGAAGTGAGGCTGCTTATAAGCCACAGTTTCTTTCTTGTCGTCCGGACACTCCTCAGTGTATACGTCGCGGATCTGGATGGAAAGCTTGTCAGCAATCTGGTTCGTGGGAAAGGAAAGGACTTCCTGATTGGGATTGTCTGGTGGATGATAGTTGCCGTGCCGGCGACTTTCACCAACTCTATGGTAAGTGACAGATACAAAGTGAAGGAATACGCACTAACTTGCATTAAGTTATCATATCACCAATGTAGACTCGCGCTACAATATCGAAGCCGACTCACAAACTATATACACGACAAATATCTGTCAAATATGACCTTCTACGGAATCTCAGCACTTGATGATCGGATAAAGAACGCCGATCAGCTAATAACGGTTGATGTTACGAAATTTTCGAACAGTCTGGCGGAGTTATATTCTAATTTGGCCAAGCCGATATTGGATATGGTAAGTGTTCATCAAGTAGGGGCCAAGACAAGTGCTAACAAGACTATAGAGCATTTACAACTATTCGCTATCTAGGAGTGTCGGAGGTGAAGGCTTGTTTTTCATGTCTTTGCTTGTCCAGTTATCAGCCAGTGTGATGAGGATGCTCACTCCACCATTCGGAAAATACGTCGCAGAAGAAGCCCGGTTGGAGGGAGAGTTCCGCTTCCAGCACTCCCGATTAATTGATTACTCGGAGGAGGTTGCTCTCTACGCCGGACACGAAGCAGAGAAGGATACCCTGGACAAGGGCTACTTCACACTAATCAAGCACGTCAATTACATTCTGCGGGCACGATTCTACCACGGAATAATGGAGGACTACGTGCTCAAATACGTATGGGGAGCCCTAGGATTAATCCTCTGCAGTGTCCCTGTATTTGTCAAAATCCCCGGGGCACCAGCAGCTTCGTCTATGGGCGATAGGACACAGAATTTTGTCACCAATAGGCGAATGTTGCTATCCTCCTCTGACGCGTTTGGCCGCGTAATGTTCTCGTACAAAGAGATCATGGAGCTGGCGGGTTATACCTCAAGAGTGGCATCTCTATTGGACGTCATGGACGACATTCAAGCGGGCAAGTTCGAGAAAGAACTCGTCTCGTCGGCTGACACTGACGAGAATGCGGCGATGCTTCGCGGGCGAGGCGAAGTCGTTGAGAGCGAAGACATTGAATTCATTGACGTGTAAGTTACAGTCGGATATGTTTTAAAAACCCATTGCTTACGGTTATAGGCCAATTATATCCCCCAACGGCGACGTTCTAGTCAAGGCTCTTTCCTTCTCCCTCAAACCGGGCGACCATCTACTCGTCGTCGGACCAAATGGCTGCGGCAAATCGTCACTCTTCCGCATCCTTGGCGGTCTATGGCCCGTATACGGCGGCACAGTTCGCAAACCGCCGTTTTCCGATATTTTCTACATCCCCCAGCGTCCTTATCTCAGCCGCGGCTCTCTGCGACAGCAAGTTATATACCCCGACTCGGTGAGGCATATGCGTGCCAAGGGCGTGACGGACGCACATCTGTTCGATATCCTTAAAGTCCTCGACCTCGAGTCCCTCGTTGCTTCGTACCCGGATGGCTGGGATGCCGAGGCAGAATGGCGTGAGACACTTTCCGGTGGGCTGCAGCAGCGCATAGCGATGGCGCGGTTGTACTACCACAAACCGAAGTACGCCATTTTAGATGAATGCACGTCTAGTGTAACGCTCGAGACGGAGAAAGTGATGTACGAGACGGCGAAGAGCCTCGGGATCACGCTCATGACGGTCAGTCACAGGAGGAGTCTGTGGAAGTACCACACGCGAATCCTGCAGTTTGATGGGCACGGGAAGTTTGTGTTTACGCAGTTGGACGCCAAGAAGAGGCTCGAGCTAGAGGATGAGAAAGATGAGCTGGATCTGCAGCTTCGGCAGATCCCGGAGATCGAGAGGAGAATTGAGGAGCTGACCGCTTAGAGGAGGGGGGGTTAGGGGTTGGGACGGGACTGGACGAATAGTAGACATGTATTACAGTAGAATAGTTATAATCGCATATCAATATTTGGTTTGAGCCGATTCAAGCTTCGGGCCCTCCGATTCTACCATACAGCTAGACGTGATCTCTCACTCTAGCTGCCATGCCCCTGGCGTCGGCATTCGGTTATTAAACAAACATTTAAGATTCTTGCTACGTGGCAAACGGTGTTGATGGTGCTGTACTACGTAACCAGCTGTAACCGATGTTGTGGTACCTGCTAGTTTGGGCGTAGCTTAAATTGGCATTTATACAGCTCCAAGAGACGGGGAACTTCTAATTGGAGTGCGGGGGAAAGGAAGGGCGAGGAGACGGGGAAAGGAGATGGCATTTTGGAGATCTGGAATAGACTTCGAAGGTGAGCTAGGCTTGTCCAGGATTGACTCCGCACCCCGCACTCCGCACCCCACACATTACAGTAAAGCACACACACCGCACCTGACTATGCGCTCTCGACCCCAATCACCGAGATCTACGAGATCTAGGAGATCTAGCAATTGATACTACAGCCAATAATCATGCTTTCATATTTTGTTGAGTGGTTGAGCCGCCCGCCTTATCCTCTTATGGAGAGCTACATACCTCATCCCCGCCTGCCAAGTGAACATCAAACCATGATTTCAGTAAAGGTGGCATGTGAAATGTCATGTGAAACATGATTTCACTGGGCAAGTTCCACTCGACAATCTTACGCCAAGATATTTTCGAACTATTTGCTCAATATCAGGTGCGAGTCATGCCAGAAATCCCCACTCAGCGTCCTGAAGTTCAGCACTGGAGCCGTCATACGGCCCTGTTCCGCCTCCACAATCCCCAGACATGGAGGCGGGGAAGGGTGGGGAACGCGGAGAATATGATGAAGGCGGGAAGATGGTCAAGGAAAGGCCCCAACTTACTCGCACGAACGGAATCAAGGAGCGTGGAGAGAGTGCGGGGAGACACAGGTTCAGCAGGAGAGCTGATGGTAGTACAGGTCTTCTATATCAAATAAAGGGTCCCTTGTTTCCGCTGCGCCCTTTTCTCACTTCTGAGACCCTGATCACTCACCACTCTTGTGTTGCGAGACCCCTCTACCCATATCTCGCATCACAATTCTCAGAGTTCGAGCAAACATGACAGACTCCTCCCTCTCTGACAGAGAGAAGACGTACCAAGATGCCTTCCACGCTGAGCACCCAGAGCCTGCTTTGGCCACCGATTCGGCCGTCCTGAAGGGTGGTGAAGGGCAATGGGACGGCGTTGATGCCGATTTCTCTGGCATCAATAGAGCTGCTGTCCTTCGCAAGATGGACGTGCGCTTGATTCCTGTACTTGCGTTACTCTACTTGCTGAGTTTCCTGGATAGAGGGTGAGTCCACCTTCCCCTTTGAAGTGGCGGCCTGGGTCGGTTGTGGCGAGAATGTGGATAAGGGTCCACAAGTGCCTCTTGGCTGACGAACTTCGACAGAAACATCGGCAATGCCAATATCCAGGGACTATCGGAGGACCTGCGCTTGACTGATACTCAGTATGCTCTGTGCTTAACAGTATTCTTTTTTACATATGCTCGTATGTATACTATCATTTGCTCTCCCCATGCTATTTCTTCCAAAGATATAACTTATCTTGCGCACTGACTTCGTCCGTCAATTTGAACATTCTCGCTGACTCAAATTAGTTTTCGAGCTTCCTTCAAATCTCCTCTTAAAGAAACTCCGTCCGTCGGTATGGCTGCCATCCATCATGGTCGCCTGGGGCACCTGCACCGTATGTCTGGGCGTGACAAACAACTACGGCGGCCTCCTTTCTGTCCGCGTCTTCCTCGGCCTTGCTGAAGCCGGATTGTTTCCCGGCGTGTCATATTATTTGACGATGTGGTATTGCTCAGAGGAGCTAGCCATCAGGCAAGGCCTCTTCTTCTCTGCCGCCTCCATGGCTGGCGCCTTCTCCGGGCTCCTTGCTTTTGCCATCGGCAAGATGGACGGGGTAGGTGGCTATGAGGGCTGGCGCTGGATCTTCATTTTGGAGGGTCTTCTAACAGTCGTAGTGGCTGTCGGAGCGTACTTCGTAATGTATGATTTCCCGGACACTGCTTCATTCCTCACTCCTCAGGAGCGTGCATGGGCGAGCCATCGGTTGAAGTATCAAGGCAGCAAGAAGTCCGGAAGGATGATTGCTGAGAGCGATAAGTTCGAGTGGCGCTTCGTGAAGTCTGCAGTGCTAGACTGGCAGGTGTGGCTAGGTACGATGATGTTCATCGGTATTGTCTGCCCCCTATACAGTATCTCCCTGTTCCTACCAACCATCATCAACCAACTCGGATACGAAGCTGCCACCGCGCAACTTCTTACCATCCCCATTTACATCACAGCCGCCATTATGTGTATCGGCACCAGCAAACTCTCCGACCGCGCCGCGAAGGCCGGAAATTCTCGCTGGCCATACATCTTCTGGCCCATGGTTGCGATCCTAGTCGGCTTCATTATCGCGCTCGCCGCATCAGCACACGGCGGCGTTCCCGGCGTCGTGTACGCCGGTGTCTTCATCACAACCTGCGGCATTTATCCGGCCGTGCCCGGAAACATTACATGGATTGCTAACAATCTGTCGGGCTCGTACAAGCGCGCCGCCGGAATGGGCTTCCAAATTGGAATTGGCAACCTTTCTGGCGCGATGGCGTCGAACTTCTATCGCAAGAGGGACAAGCCTGAGTTCATCTTGGGGCACGCGCTGAATATTGGGATTGTATCCCTGGGTATTTTGTCTGTGTTGACCCTGAGATGGAATTATGCGAGGATCAACGCCCAGAGGGATAGGGATGCAAGCGATGGTGCCGAAATCAGCGATGACGAGGTTGCGAGGATGGGCGATAGAGCGCCTACTTTCAGGTACACACTTTAGAAAGGTATATAAATTATAGATATCCCCCAAAGAAATAGAAATAACGGTCCGATCTGGTAACTGTTAGCAAGTCCTGGAGAAGCAACGCAAGGGGCGAGTTGACATTTGTTGAATAGCCACATAAACATATAATTGGCAAGGAACGCTATTTAATACGCCATGCACACTTCTACCCTCATGGAGCAGTACTAGGAGCTTACTAAACTAAAAATATTTAGAATACCAGAATAGGTGGGATTCAAACCCCTGCAGCTTATTAACAGGGGATAGTAATACTCAACAACCTGGTTGTTCACGGACCTCGCTGGTGCCGCATCTGACACCAGGGCCAAGCACTAAACTTATTATCCGCCCAGGTTAGGGTCGAGGTTGAACTGCAAGAGTCTGTAGCGATGCAGCTGGAGTTGACCAGTACACAGCAGGTCTATTTTGGAATTAAGGTGAGTCGGGTCGGCATTGCATTTCCCCACTGCAACTTGCGCTAACCCTGCATGCATGGGTAGGGCCCTGATCTCGACTGCCGGGTCAGGAGTTTATATGGAGCCTCAACATGACGTCCGAGTAACTATTCCCTTACCGGGCCAAATTGATGCCTCGTGTGCTGATTCGGGACAGCTCGAGCGAGTATCTGTCTTTGACGAGCGAGGCCAATGAGTATGTCTTTGAAAATGGCCGGCGATATCACGGATATAAGCCTGGGCGTAGGTGTTCCCACGTGAGATGCTGTGGAATTGTACTGACTACGTGTAGGATATATGCTTCCAAATGATGAAGTGCGGGACATCCACTCTGGTTTTGCTTAGTCTCTAACCTGCTCCCCAGAACGAGATGGATCGAGAAGATATGAAGCATCACATTTCCATGCTTATCACCAAAGGCCGCCTGCACCTTGCACCAATCGGGCCAGACCCCAAGGTTATTCTAGATATTGGCACAGGAACAGGTAAACCTCTACTCTGAAATGAAGGGCGTAGCTAATTGAGTTCTCACAGGAATATGGGCTATAGATACAGGTTAGAGATTTACTTCAAGCCCGTAACGTAGCTGACACCCCATCTAGCGGACCTATATCCCAATGCAAAGGTTGGCTTGATAGCATCGCCATCCAGGGACTTTAGCTGACCAATTGCAGGTTATAGCTACAGACTTGAGGTTCGTGATTGACATACCAATGTACAGACCACTACCTACTGCTAACATAATCAAGCCCGATACAGCCCCTATGGTAGGCCATCCATCTCATCCCTCACTGCCACTCTGACCACCGTAGGGTCCCACCAAACCTCAGCTTTGAAATCGACGATGCAGAAGAAGACTGGCTCTTTGACCCTCAGTCCATCGATCTAGTCCACGCCCGGTATCTCTTCCACGGCATCCGTGACTGGCCGCGTCTCCTCGGCCAAGCTAAGAGGTTCCCTTGTCCCGACCGCCCCTATACTCGCCCATGCTAACACCCCATAGGGCCCTTAAACCAGGCGGCTACATTGAGCTCGTCGAAATGCACGTCATCCCCACCTCCCCCGATAACACTCTCCCTCCCAACTCCCAAATCATGGAATTCTACACCACCCTCGCCGATGCAAGCCAAGAAGTCGGGCTCGACCTCGCCGTCGCGCAAAAGTACGGCTCAATGATGGTCGCCGCTGGTTTCGAGGACGTCGTAGAAGAAGTCTTTGACCTCCCTATCGGCGACTGGATGTCGGATCGTCGCATGAAGGAGGTCGGTGCGTTTCAGCGCTTTCAGATGGTGGAGGGACTGCATGGGATTGCGTTTGGGTTGTTGACGAGGGTGGCGGCGTGGACGCCGACGAGAGTGCAGGTGTTTTTGGCGGGGGTGAGGAGGGAAATGAGAGATCGGGGGGTGCATTGTATGTATTCGCTGTAAGTTCCCCCCCTGTTAAGCGATCGAGTGACAGGTATTGATGTTGCTGAAAGGCATTTTGTATATGGACGTGTGCCGGAATCGGTCGCGTAGAGCTGCCTTTGGAATTTGGCTCCTCAGGGGAGGCACTCGACAGGTGCTGATTGGATACTATGAGAGCGGGAAACACGGGAGATTACACTGCATTGGATGAATGCACATGGCCTTTTATGGCTGGCTTTGAATTTTTGGGCTGTATATAACCTTTTATGGTTGTGGAATTGTAGGGTTAAGAGGTTGGCATTTACAGGATCAATATATAAGCCGATTCATGAACCGTCTTGTAATCATTGCTAAAGTTAAACCACGGACTAGATGTATTACATTAACTATCCACTCCCATTCTCAGCCCCTGCTCCCCTCCCCAATCGTCCACCTCCCCTCTGCACCCCCCACCCCTCCTTCAACAGCTCTCCCGTCTCCTCAAGTGTCAAACCCCTTGTCTCTGGATACACCAACCAAATCGCAAACCACCCCACCAAACACACAAGCGCATAGATCAAAAATGTCCAGCTCGGGCCCAGCCCATCCAGCATTTGCAAAAACGTCAGCCCAACAACAGTATTACTCCCCCAGTTCACGGCCGTGGCCAAGCTCGAGCCAAGACTGCGGATGTTGAGCGGAAAGAGCTCGCTCTGCTGCCATGGGACATTGCCGAGGCCGGTGGCGTAGCCGGCAACGTAGAAGATAATGGAGCCGACGACGAGGAGGGGTGAGGTGCGGCTTGTGACTGGGACGGGGGCTTCGGCGGCGGGGTTGTGTGCATTGGTGTCGGAGGGGAGGATGATGTAGTGGAAAGTGGCGGCGCAGCAAATAAGTGCGAATATCATGACAGGGATGGAGAGAAGGAGGATACGGCGGCGACCGAGACGGTCAATTAGGAGGAGGGAGATGATGGTGAAGACGGCGTTAGTAGCCGCGACGGAGAGGGAGGTTAGTGTTGGCGTAGCAAAACCGAGGAGGGAGAATAGAGTGGCGGAGAAGTACATCAGGGAGTTCTGTTCGTATTAGCAATGCCCGGAGAGAAGTGACGTGAAACTCACAAAACCGCATAGTTGCTGGAGACCTTGCAGTAAACATGCGATAGTCAATGCCCTAACATTCCCGGCCACACCGAACAGCTCGTACCAGCTGTCAGAAAACCAACTGTCATCTTTCCTCGTCGACCTTCTGGCTCTCTCCCGCTTCGCCTCCTCTTCCTCTCGCACCTCTCGCTCAATGGCTTTCATCACCGGCTGCACAGTCCTCTTCGCATCTGCCGCGCCAAACACCTTCTGCAAAACAATCCTGGCCTCGTCCGTTCGTCCAGCTTGGGCTAGCCACCTTGGTGTCTCGGGCATAGCTACCATAACCAAGCACTGCAAGGCCGCAGGCAACGCACCTAGCCCCACCATCCACCTCCACCCCGTTGCCCCACCAAACTCTGCAAAACCCCATCCGATCAGATACGCTACCACTTGCCCCAGCGTAATGAATAGGACATTCAACGTCACCAGCCTCCCCCGAAACATCGACGGCGCAAGCTCAGCAATATACAGCGGCGTGACGAAGCTTGCCGCGCCCACGGCAAGGCCAACAACCGATCGTCCGGCGACCATTACCCATACTGACGTTGCGACAGCCTGTATAAGCGCGCCAAAGACAAAGAGGAGGTCTGCTATGAGGATGACGCGTTTGCGCCCGAGGGAGTCGGCGAGGAGACCGCTGATGGGGGAGACGAGGAGGGCGAAGAGGGAGGTGGATGCTGCGATCAGGGATTTGTCGAGGGTGGTGAGAGCACGGGAGGAGAGAGATGTGCCAATAGAGACGAGGGTTGCTGAGATTACGCCGGTGTCATATCCGAATAATAGGCCGCTGATGCCGGCAGAGAGCGTTAAGAGCCAGACGAAGAGGGTGGGTGTAGAGCTTGGGCCTTCGTGCTCGGCGGCGGATTCGACGGGGTTTGTGTCGTCGTAGTCCTGGTCGTCCCCGCCCATCAAGGGGTCTTGGGCTCTGTCAGCCATGCTGGCAGTTTTATGGTCAATCGTTAGGATGTCTGGCAACGGTAAGCCATCGGACGAGGCTGGTCTGGGGCTGGCCGGTGACAAGAGGGGCCCTTGGTGGTACTTGTGGGTCCAAGCGTCATCAGCCTTGCAGCAAGGCTGTTGTCAGTCTTCCGTTGTCAGTAACTCTCCGATGTCTGCTTTATCAGCATGTTCCAATCCAATTTCAAATCTTCTCAACTAAAAATCGTTGTAAATTTGCTAAATATGGTATAACTAAATCGTATCCGCTAATTACTATCCAAAATTATAAGACCCTATACTGCAAATAACCAAACCATTTATACAACTTTATCCAAATCCAGGTTCTACACGTATGGTATCGACGCAAGAAAAACTTTATACAGCGTTATCACCAGCATTCGTACGAGCATTGCGGTTGCTCCGCTCGCTGCTACGCGATTTTTCGACCGGCTCAAGGCCCGTTCCTTGACCTTGAGAATCGTCTTCGTCATGGGTTTCATCTTCATGATCATCGGATAAATGATGCATGTCGGCCGTGGGAGCGTAAGGACTCCTTGCACGGATGCGCTCTCCATAGTACCAAAATACACCTGGAATTGGCACTAGCACGGTGGCCACACACCCGAGGAGTGTTCCTGTCCAATTAACACCTAAGGCAGAGAACATTTGGCGAGCAAATAGAGGGAACCCGGCGCCTGCGAGGGAACGTAGGAAGGTGTTTGCTGCGATTGCAGAGGCGGCACTAAGATGGTTAGTCTGACATATTGACAGGGGGTTATGGAGAACACTTACAACATGAGGTAGGCGTCAATGAGATAGTTGAAGGATTGCAGGAAGATTGTTAGAAGACCGAATCCGGTGAACAGGCCAGACAGCGTGGGCACGATCCAGTGGATACTCTTGGTGTATCCAGTCCAACCGAAGAAGAACAATCCGATGGCGAATGCGGCTCCTCCAATAATCACGGTAGGGAGACGCCATTCTGGAATTGGGACACCATTGTTCGCATCTAGCTTGCGGTTATAAGCCGGTTGGAGGTAGACAATATAGGCTCCAGCAATCAACTGTCCTATGATCATGCCAAAGTATGGCAGACCGCCAACACCGGGAGACATGCCATGGACGCCCTGGAAGACGACTGGGTAGGCTGTCAGGAAGAGATAGAGGAGGCCGTAGATGAAGGCCATGTAGAGCGAGAGAAGGAAGATGATGGGCTCGGTGAAGAGCAATCGCATAGGACGACCAAAGTTCTTCGTCACAAGCTCCTTGAAATCAAGTTCAATTTCCTCCTGTTTCGCGTGGATACCCCAGTTCTTGGTCCGACGGCGCAATTCCGCAGCTTTGTCAATCAAGACAATGGGAGGGTAGGTCTCCTCCAACCAAATTAGGTCCAGAATAAAGCAAGCAATTCCCATGATACCGGAGATATACTCCGTCCAACGCCAGCCAAGATACGACTCCGTGATGAAGCCACCGATAAATGGAGCAATCAGCGGACCGCTAAAAACCGTCATGGAGAACACGGTGATTGCCAGTCCTCTTGTTTTATTGTCGAACATATCCGAAAAGACAGCCGCAACGACGGATAGAGGGCATGCACCGAAGAATCCTCCCCAGAATCGACATATTAGAACCGTCTGAAGATCTTTTGCAACAGCCACAGCGAATTGAAATACGGCGAATCCGAACATGGCGATGAGAATTGGGAGTCGACGTCCCTTCAACTCGGATAGCGGCGCCCACAGCGTTGGCCCGGTGGCGAAGCCGAGGACATAGAGGGACACACCGAGTGTCCCAACCACCTCTCCGACATGGAATTGTTTCGAGACAGAAGGAATCGCAGCGGAAAATATACTCGAGGCGAACGCCGAAGTCAGCGTGGTGAGACCGAGCATTACAGCCGTATACAGCCTACAAAAACGGTTAGCATGGTCTAGAACACTCGAGTACACAGCCGATCAGACTTACTTCTTCTTAAACGGCCAGTTCTGCGCATGGAGAGGATCGTCCGGGCCGTCAAACTCGACGACATACTCCTCCTTCGCCGGCAGCGGTGGCGGGTAGGATTTTCCATTCCCAAAATTCGGCAGCGGCTTCTTGCACTCCTTGTACCCGGCGCCCCTCCCTACTGTGCCACTATGCTGCGTCCTGGCTGTCTGTATGCGGCTGATGGACGTGTGGCGACGCTCGAGGTCCGCCACGGTTGAATGCGTCCGTGTCAAACCGATATCATTGTGACGCGGCGGATCTGAGGATGAGGATGTCGAGGAGTATCCAGTGCCTATCCGCTGGGCCTCATGGCTCATTTGGCGCGCACTGTTCATGCGAGCGCGCTCGGCGGTAGTATCTACGCCTGCGGCGGCGATCTCGCGGTCGGTGGAGTCCATATCTGATCACCTATCGCCAGGTGGTGAGCAAATATATTCGAGGGACCGACCCCTTTGCGTGTTTGTTTGTGCAATTTCCAGCCGTGTGCGAGGTAGGTTGTCTATATCAACGTCTCGAGAGTCCCTGTTTTTTGTCTGTCGCCCCACTGTTGAGCTGATGGCGATGGACCCCCAAAAGAGCGGGGAAGGAAAAGCTTAGTAAAACCAGCAACAAAGGGCGGAATATTCTTAGTGCAAAGGCAAAGGGGATATTTCTAGAAATGTGGAATTTTCTTCTGCGCCAAATAAGAAGCAGTCTCTGCGGGAGATTCGATTAATGAGGGGCCAATTTTCTGGATCGAATTGGACGAATGGTGTCATGGACCAGACCGTCTTAAACCTTATCAAGGACGAGGCTAGACCAGAACACCGAGGCACGGCAGATGTTCCCGGGAAATTTTATATTGAATAGTAATCGGTGACTAAAGTGTTCAAATTTATAAAATATTAATCCTATGTGATTGAGCATGCATATATATTCTCATTGACAACTTCTTCTTTTATAATCCCTCGAGGCAATGGCCCTGGCCATCTGCGTCTCGACTGTCTTTTCTCAAAATTCTACAAATTATGACGCAGGAGGCGTTAGCGGTACGTACCCCGTGCATGAAAGATGAACCCGTCCTAGCCGGATGAACCCTGCCGCTATCTCAAATCCGCGCTTGTCGTCCCGCCCCACATCAAAAATCTATACTGTGGGGATATCTTCGGTCTTCGGTTTTCGGACTTCGCTCTTAAGAATGGAGAGAGTATGGGGCTGTGCGCTTTTTTATGAGAATTCTGCATCGTGAGAAGTCGCATTGATATGTTTTTCGGGTCTGTTGCCGCCCTGAGGCTGTTCTATGATTATGTATGAGGATGCCAGCTTACGTACTGGCGTCAAAAGATCTCCTCCTCATCACTGCCCTCGAGAAGAATTGAGAAATTCTCATACGGGACGGGACACCCATGCAGACCCCCCCAGCGACGTCGTATTAATTTGCATCCGGCCCGTCAATAACCATATTATCCACTCCTCTAGCCACCACATCCAGCCCCGCCGTCTCGAAGATATAATCTAGGTCTGGCTGCGCCTCTCGATACAGGACATGCTTCTCGCTCGCCATCTTCATGTTATACGCCGCCTCCTCGTCCGAAATAATATTCCGCTTCAGCCCCGGATTGCCTGCACACGCTGCCTCGATGTCTAGTTGGATCCGACACCCGCGGTCTAGGAGCCCAAACATATACCCCGCCTCATCGACCGTGTGCCCAACAGTGAGTAATCCGTGATTCATCAAAATAACCCCCTAAAAGTCCCATTAGCCCCCCTTCTTACTTCATTCCCCTCCAGGGGCTCAACAAAAAACAAGAAAAAAAACTTACCTTATTTCCATCCCCCAACGCCCTAGCAATATTCCTCCCCTCCTCCTCCGCAAACACAATCCCCCCATAATCAGCATACACGGCATGCGCCTCGTAGAAATTACAAATATCCTGGTTCAGCATCTCCAACGGCCGCGCAAACACGCTCCACGCGCGGCCCGCATCCGTGTGCGCGTGGCAGATCGCCGCGACATCCGGACGCGCCTTGTGGATCGCGGAATGGATCTGGAAGCCCGCGGCGTTGGCGGGGCGGGTCTATTTTGCAGAGTTAGAAAGGCCGGTATATCCGCAGCATATTATGCTTTCTAGTGCAGTACAGTGAATTATTTGGTATTATAAAAGGGGACGCGTACGTTGTTACCGCCTACGACGGCGCCGGTGTGCATGTTTAGACAGATCATGTCGCCTGCTGTCATGAGCCCGAAGTGCCGCCCTAGAGGGTTCATCCAGATGTAATCTTCATACTCGGGGTCGCGGACACTGATGTGCCCCGCTTGGCCCTCAGTAAAGCCCTTGCGCGCAAAATCGCGGAAGGTGGCTGCGGTGTGGATGAGGATGTGTTTGCGGTGCTCAGCGTGGGTGGAGAAGGTTGGGATGCCTGCTTTTGGAGTCAGTGTGTGCGTTTTGAGAGTTATGGCTTTTGTAGTTTGAGAACAGATATATGGGTTCATGCTTACCGTCCATGAGAATTCCATGGCTGATGGCTTGTAGGGGGGTCTTCTCTTCGGAGCCATGGACGTGTGTCCCCTTCGTGGGAGCTGTTTTAGGCTGTACCTCGGCCGGGGCCTGGGCTGTTATATCTGCGGATGGGGTCATGATAACTAATACACTAATATATTATAATAATAGAGCCGATTAGGTGTTCTAAAGATGATATTAATGGTCTGTAGTCTTGATAAGCTTGCTCGACCCCTCTATATCATGTGACACAGATGCGGGGAGCGTAGTCAAACGCCACCTACAGGGTGGCGGGCAACGTTGCCGATTGGCCAAGCTTCACTGACAACGCAAGATGTATGTGTTTGGTGAGTCGTGTTTGGTAGATAAACATTCAACGTTCTCACTTGATGAAATACAGCTTTATGTAATATATCTAGTAATTTTTTTGGTATCGTTTAATTCAGACCCGCTAGATTCCTTCATATACCATTTTCCAACCACTCCCCATATCTAAACGCCTCAATGCAAGAATCTAAAATCCAACCTCTTCGAACCCCGATCCTTACTATTAGCAATATAATCATTCTGCTCTTCCTTCGTCATCGCATCCCACTTCTTGTCTCTCGACTTGTTTTTCCACACATAGTACGCCTTTGCAAACAAGAACAGTCCTATCCCCAACACGTTGATGGCAATCAACGTCCTATTGCCACGGCGGTAGTACGGCTTATCATCCTCGCGGTATACAAAAGTTGCACAGATACCACCGAGCTGTACGGACATGTTGTACAGAGATGCAGAAATCGAGCGCGCGCCAACATCGTTGGAGTTCGAGCTGACCCAGCCACCTACGATGGCATGGCAATACGGGTATGAAAGGAGAACGGCGGTGGCGGCGTATGTTCCCCATTGATTGCTGATGAGGCCTGGCCAGACAGCTAGGAAGATCAGGACGGGAAGTGTCCAGAGCAGTTGGAAGACAGCGACGAGGGCGCGCTGGTTGAGTTTCCCAGCGACCCAGGTCAGGGTTAAGAGAGTGAATATATGGACGACAGTATGGGGGATGGTGAGAAGGTTGGCATTGAAGGTGCTGAAGCCAATGGAGCGGAGAGTGAGGGTCAGGTAGAGCGCGGGCGGGTTTTGGGGGATATATATGACCATTCCAAGAGCGTAGATCTGGGGCTGTGTTAGTATAGTTCTTATATTGGTTAATTGGGGGGTAGTTACCGGCCACAGGTCATAGTCCGTCAGTCCGCGCCAGAGGCGACGGGGTGTGATGGCCTTGCGGTTCATCATGGATCCCTTGGATGGATCATCACGTAAGATGCGGTTCACCAGGATAGCCTCTTCACGTGGAGAGAACCACCCCTTAGGTCGGAACCATGTCTTCGTCTGGACAGCCGATGCAGGCATCATGAAGAATGAAGAGACGCCAATGACGAATGTTATCAGCCCCTCCAGTAAGAATAACCATTTCCATCCAGCTATCCCATGAGCACCTTCAAGGTGAAAAATCCCAAAGGCAAGAAGAGAGCTGATGATTCCAGTTATACTGAGCGAAGTCCAGAAGAAGCTTAGGCGAATAGGTAGTTCTTTAGAGGTATAGAAGTAGCTCAAGAAGAGGATAAGGTCGGGAATAAAACCACCTTCGAGGATACCCATCAGAGCACGTGTTGCAAAAAATCCGGATCGGCCTGTCATGGCGGCCTGGCTCATCGCAACAATCGACCAAAGGCAGATCTGCATCGGAATCCATCTATCGGGGCCGATTTTTTTCGATACCAGCTGAGACGGCAGCTCAGCGACTAGGAAAGACGCAGTGAAGATCGTATTTCCGTGGTTGTAATCTAAGAATTCCATGTCAGTGGCTGTAGAGTAATAGCGTATTAGGGAACTTACCGTTCGTGTTGAGATGGAGATCTTTTAGGAGCGTTCCGGAGACTGCCTGTACCATATTCCCCCTGTCAAGTTGCAGAGAGAAGAACATAACGCAAGCCCATAAACAGACTACATAGTAGTTTAGCAATATAAAACTTTGGGGGATGGCAGCATATCTTACTTCGCCAGTCAACCTTTCGTATGAGTTTCTTCTCCTCTTCGGCAGTCCATGTGAGTTCTGCGTCAAATACATGGCGACACTCATACTTCGCCTTCTCGTACATCTTGACATAGAAGTCCCTAATCTCTGGGTCGGAGAAAATGTTGGTCGACAGACTGGCGTCTGATTGTTGCGTTGAGACCACGACGCCATCCTTGGTGACAATATTTCCGCTCTTGGAGACTACTTGGGCGCCGTCCAACAGGTTGCCAGGAATCAAGCCCGGCTTTCCCTCGGATGACACCGACGTTCTGTCGGAATCATCCCCACGTCTGCTTGCGATGGAAGCTGAACCCATGGTTGCTGGGATGAGGATCTATCTGAAGCTTTTGCGAGCACAGCTCTCTACTGTGTTGCCACTCCATGGAGGACGACGAAAGGGTTTATATAATTTCATACATGGCCATCATAACGAGGTGGGCATAAAGGCGTGTACAATACTCCCGGAATATGAGGTGATCAACGTGCACCCCGGCGCAGCCTCGGGACTGCCGTAGCTGGGGATTTTCGGGCTATGGTTCCAACAAAACTGGCGATGCATCGCTTGCCAAGACCTACCAGCCGCCCAGACGGACGATAAAAAGATAAGAAACGACAAGGAAACGTCTAACTTACTCCCAACCTCCATCCTTGGCAAGCTCTCGCCGGCGTGGGGTGCATACCCAACCTGCAAAGTTGTATAGAGACATGCATCCCTTTCCACACGCGGACGACACATGGGGAGCCGGTCTCGCTCTGGGGAGGACGTGCGTATGGATGCTGACAATTGGCTGAAACACGATCAACGATACGTTGGAATCTTCGTCATTGAAGTTTAGGATGCCATCATCGGATAGTGCGAGACGGCAATTGCATGTAGAGTTCCCAATTACAAAGTCCGCAAGCTAAGAGGTCCAAATGGGAGTTATTTCAAAAAAATAACAATAGATGGAAGGCTTGTCTGAAAGCCGCGAGATGCTCATCAGTTTACTGAAACTTGAAATATCTGAAGGGCATCTCTATCTTCATGCCGTTGACCAAAGCCAGATGCCGAAGATCAGCGTGTGCAAGCACTCGTACAGAGTAAAGAGTGATATGCATGCACCCCTTCGCTTATAGAGTACTATAAGACATGCTTTGTATGCTTTTTATGGAGCAACATGCATTGAAGTTATGTCTCCGGAAAGCCACACCCCTGCTCGCACAGTAGGGGGGATGGTCATGTGACGCAACAGCTTGGTGGCCGCACAACTCAGGGTCTATTTATTGCCTGAGGACTCCATTTGAGGCAAATGTAGAATATCATTGCCGTATAATAAATAAAATGAAATAAAGAATAACAATAAATGGAGTTGGACTGCCTAGTTAGGGATATAAGCGGATATAACACCCGTGCATGAACTCTCATGATGGTGCCATAGCCGAGAATAGCACGTAACTTGCAGGCGGGTACCAACACAACATGCCTGCTATTTGGCACATGGCGCATACTATGGTAACCTCGACTCAACTAAAGTCAAAAGGGCATTTATTGAATTGCTGCAAATAAACGCTCTTTGTGCGGGGTAACCCCCCACGTCCAGGACGTTACTGTGGGAATTTACCGTAGGGCTTCACTACTACATTCCATGCAGTTGGATGGATAAGCAGCACAAATAACGCCATCTCAAGCAAACTGAGACCATAGGGAAAGATGCGACTTACTCCTCTTATCTGTAACTTGGGATATGTGCAATATACACTAAATCATCGGCAACGGTAATCTTTGACGCCGACCGCCGCGATGGCGTCTTCTCGTGGATACGTTTCTTGGCCAAATTGGGCTCGCAATCGACGACGTGATCCATGATGTCCATGCTTCCATCGGTGAATCTGCGACAACTTTCGCCGTTATTCCGTTTGTAACACATTGTCGAAACGCACTATGACTCCCGAGCTGCCGTTTGAAATCGGACACACGGATCCTTACCAGAATGCCCTACTAAGTAGTCGATATCTTCCCCAATTTCGCCATCCCGTCCACAGATTGTGCAAATAATGGTCAAAATATGGTGAACTTGCGAATAGAGCTCGCGGTGCTTGGAGGCGCCGCGATGGCCGACAAAATCACCAAGTGAAATATCATGAATGGCGGTTATAAAACTGTCGAGCCCGCGAGGTTGAACCTGCAGTTTCAGTCGTGACACAACAGTTCAATACCCCAAAACCACTCAAGTCAAAATCAATAGTCTTTCAAAATGGCTCCTTCCGTCGCAGAAATCCAACAAGAGCAGGCCGCTCCGGTCGTCGCAAAGCAAGTTCCAGTAGTCGCAGTACCAGAGGCATCAACAGAGGCATCAGCAGATGCGCCAACTAGAAGAGTCCGCAGGCAAATCGATGAGGAGGGAGGAACCACGACAGCAAAATACCCACACTACCTTCCAGTATACGACTATGACCAGAAGTACGCGCCACTCGAGCCATTCGAGCATGTAGAACACGGTGTTGGTGCCGACCCGTCCTTCAAGGATCTCCTTGTTGAGGGTAGCAAAATCTCCAAGCTGACTCCCCTAACCGGCTCCGAAGTCAGCGGCGTTCAACTCAGCCAGCTCTCCGCCGCCGGCAAGGATCAGCTCGCTCTCCTCGTCGCCCAGCGCAAGGTCGTCGCATTCCGTGACCAGGACTTTGCCGATCTCCCCATCAAGGATGCTCTCGACTTTGGAGGCTACTTCGGCCGTCACCACATCCACCCCACCTCTGGTGCCCCAGAAGGCTACCCGGAGATCCACCTCGTCCACCGCGTGGGCAGCAAGGGTGAGCTCGACAACTTCTTCGCCGGCCGCAACAGCAGCGTAGCCTGGCACTCTGACGTCTCATACGAGGCGCAACCCCCCGGAACCACCTTCCTCTACGTCTTCGACACCCCCGAGACCGGCGGTGACACCGCCTTCGTCAACCAAGTCGAGGCCTACAACCGCCTCTCGCCCGCCCTCAAGCAGCGCCTCCACGGCCTCAAGGCCGTCCACTCTGGCATCGAGCAGGCCGAGTTCAGCCACAAGCGCGGCGGCGTCGTGCGTCGCGAGCCGGTCACCCACGAGCACCCAATCGTTCGCACACACCCCGCTACTGGCGAGAAGGCGCTGTACGTCAACTCGGGATTCACGAGGAGCATTGTGGGCTTCAAGAAGGAGGAGAGCGATGCGCTGCTTGCTTTCTTGTATGCGCATATTGCACGTGGTATTGATTACCAGACGCGTGTGAGGTGGGCACCAAAGACGGTGGTTGTCTGGGATAACCGCGTCACGGCGCATTCGGCCGTTGTTGACTGGACGACGGGTGAGAGGAGGCATTTGGCGCGTATCCAGCCACAAGCTGAGCGCCCTGTGGAGACTCCATATGTAGCGGAGACTGAGGCATGAGAAGGAGTAGAGATGTAGGAGCGTTTGTTGATTGTTTTTTATAGCGGTAGCATTAATGAATTATGCGAAATGCACATACTTATAAATACCAATTCCCCTCCGCGGAGAACCTTTGAAATGTGAATCATACTGTAGGGTTGCGCCTTGTATGCGTCATATCCCTACTGCCTGCCGTTTGGTGACTGATGATGCGATTGTAGTCCAAGATGCCAAATCCCGATTGCCGAGATCTGGGGAAACTAGCTTGGCGCTTGGAGTAGCTCCCGTAGCAAAACAAGCAGCCTGCCATGACCACAGCCTCGCCTATCCAAGCTCCATCATCACCGCAATCATGGGACGTAAATACAATTTCAATGCGCGAGTATGCAATTCTCCTCCGGGTATACCTGGGTATGTACTAACCGTATCTGCTAGACGATAGCCACGCCAATCGCAGCTTTCTGCATGGCCTCCTTGCTCTTTGTGTACGCCGCCACCCCTCCCTCCAACCACGTGCCCACTAACACCGAACAGATACGCGCGCACATCCATTATGGCAGCTAAGCGCAATGCGCAGATGCACCGCGAGGCGGACGGGGGCCAGATCAGCTGGCGGAACGAGTCCTTGCGGAGGCATGGGGCCATGGCGTCGCCGGATGAGTCAAAGACTACGGTGAAACAGTTGCTTGAGAAGAAGGCGGCGAAGGAGGAGGTCGAGGTGCAAAAGGTTACAAGGTCTGACGAGGAGGACATGGTGAGGCAGGCGGCGAGGAGTAGTCGTGCGAGGAAAGAGTAGGTGGGTGTGGCTAAGGCCGGCGGCGGCGTAGCACATTTGAAGGACTGGCGCTTGGGTGTATACATATGAGTCACGTATGTGATATTATTGATAGTAATAATCTTACAAAAGGTGTTGTTACAATAAACATTTATCCATCGAATAGGCTTTTATGTAAGGAGGCTGAGTTCCTCGACTACTGATCCGCCCGAGACTTGGCATAATCTTGGTGTATGACTGACAGCCAAATCCACTATCAACAAGACATAAAATAAAGACAGACAGGAAACGACACAGAATCAAAATGACGAGACATATTTGCAGCTACTACCAGAAAGTTCGATTGAGCAACAGCATACATTTTGGTACGTATTATCTCCATGTATCTCATCTTCACTATCACTACTCAGGACATGCCATCCCAAACGACTGACAAGAATCTCTATAGCTTCGCACAGGAGCACTTATTCTAAGAAATGGGGAAAAAACCGCGAAATCGAGCGCCAACGGAAGGTAACGAGATGCCTCTGACTCAGTAGTTATAGACATCCATTTCTAAATTCTAATTCGCGTTCAGGTGTCAATGGAATACCGCCACTCTCACTACTCACCCTCCCTTCAGAACTACGATGCATGATCTGGGAAGCCGTCGCCACTTGTTCGGGGCCGATTCTTGTTTGCGCAGACTCCTTCACACACGGTCCCCTGGCCCAAGTTGCCAGATTTCGCTATACTATACCCGCTCCGGTACCACCGCCCAAGTACAAGAGGCGTAGATTCCCAGATCCTCGGGGCAAACGAAATGCTAAATACGCTATTGAACGAGCTGTTAGTGAAGCTGCTCTACGAATAGCTAATCCTCTCATCTGGCTACTCACAAACCGCCAAATCTATACCGAAGCCAAGCACATTTTTTACGCAAACGTATGCCTGGGGTTCAACGACGTGGTTTGTCTTGCATCTTTCATGTCCGAGACAGCAGAAACCTTTATTAAGCCGTCGATGGTCAAGTCAATATCGTTGGACCTACGCCTGGCTATTGATGCAGAACCCCGCGTCAAAAACTTTCCTCCCTATTCAGACAAAAGCGATGAGTTCTCGTTTTCCAGGGCCGTAAATCATGGTTGGGAAAATCTCGTGGAAATCCCAACTCATATTTGGTTTGGGCCAAGACGATACGCATGCAAGTGTCCGTTCTGTTTTGCGTTTACCAGCGGTCTACTTGGAAATGGCGCGGAACATTTCACTGCCCTGCGTGAACTGCGGCTGCGGATATCCTTCGGCTGCGCTCATGTGCCGCAACACAGTACTTATTGTTATATAGCGTGTAGGCATTCAAGTATGTATTGCCGTGATGAAAGATGCCACTGGTTGGAAATACAGTCAAAGAGCGCGAATGCTCTGGTGTGCAGGGATAATTACGAGCAAATCGCCGGCTTTTCCAAATGGCTCTGTACTCAGGTGCCGTTACGAGTCTTCTCAAAAGTGAGACTAGACGCTGTCGATGTGCAGTTCTCTTTAGGGGAGATTCAAAGCAATCCGTTTTTCCATGGATCTGATTATAAACATTATAGTTGCTGGTGCGATAATTGCATGGTTGATAAAGAGAGCATAGAGAGCTGTGGGATTACAGAGGAGATTACAAGACGATTAATGAATGGAGATTCCGAAGAGGAGGGTTAACTTCATTCATACGCTACAGCATATGTTGACTCAACAATCCAACCCCCTATGGCAAACTCTCTATGCCGCTAAATTGGTCTTACCTCCGTCAGCCGTCAACCTACCCCTCACCCTGACTTTCAGAAATCCCGCCCCCAGCTTAACATACCTTCCACCTCCGCTTGACTCATCTACACGAAGAACCGCACTGGGTGAAAACAGAAGCGCCTCCCCAACTTCCAGTTCCACGATCTTCTTGAAGATCGCACCTGGCGTGCCAACCTCTGCTCCCGGGATCATATCCCTCGCCACATCTGAGTCTTCGTCGCCCGAATCTAGGTCCGACTCAATCACGTCAGGCGCTGCTGCCGCTGAATGGGCTTTAAGACTTCTCATCCACTCCGGGGAGGTGAAACGGTGGACAACGGTGATGGTGCACAGGTCAAAGAGGTCCGGCGAGATGGTTGGCTCTTGCGTGCTGATAATGACTCGGGCAGCGAGATGGCGTTGCAGTCTGATAGTTGATAGCAAGGTATCCGTGAGTGTTTTGGCTTCAGCGGACTCATTCATGAACTAGGAATTATAAATCAGCACGGGAATTTATCTCCGAAAGTTCTCACTTACTTTATGTGCTTCATCCAACGCGACGGCTCGACCCAATTTCATGTCCTGCTCCAGGAAGATACTCAAGCAAATATTGAAGAGCGAGCAAGCCCCTTCTGGCGTGACACATGAGCACGTCAAATCGACAATTGTGAGAGTGCCAGACTAGAGATATCAGAATACAGAAACCATATATCACAACTTGTTTGGCGTACCTTGGGAGTCCAATTATTCCCATACTGTCTCGCAGATTTCTTTCCTTTCTTTTGTGGAATTGTGATTCTTGTTTGCGTATTCGGCATGAAGCTCTCAAGAGTATCAAGACGCTGTATGAGCGGTCCCAGCTGAGCTGGGGTCATTTCTGTAGCTGCAATGCGGTTCTTGAATACAGTGTAACTAAAACCAGCTCCCGTCTCTTGCTGCTCGATTCTCATCTCTCGCAGGATGCGATAGACGGCGTGCAGATAAAGAGGCATTGGATCGTTGCCACGGCTCACAGCCATCAGATCGAGCATGCGCTTCGTGTTGAGATTATCTTCGCTGATCCGCAGTGGTTCCACCGTGACATTTCTGAAGGAATGATAAGTTCCCTGCAAAAGTTAGTTGAGAAATAAACTTTCAGAACCTGGTAAACTTACTTTGATGGTTCGGATATTTGTGGGAGAGCATAAGACTCTAACTTTGATGTTGGGATCTGACGACATATAGGCGGCCTCGCATGGCGTTCCACCCTCATCACAAATAAATGTGTCGTAGTGGAAGACGAGCCCCATGATAGGTCGGGGGAGCTTGTTGGCATCGGAGGGAATGAGGCAGTTTTCCAGCAAACACGAGAGCGTGTGACTCTTTCCGGAACCTTGAGAGCCGCAGATGACTGTGCTCGATGGAGCAGCGACGTTGAAGAAGATTCGAGGATCAAAGTTCAATGGCATATCTCTCTCTTCAGGTTGGAACTCATTTTGTCCAGTCCCAGTCACACCGGCAAGTAACCCATATTGTGGGAACGCTGGAGAAGAATCCCCTGCAGCAGTGGCTTCTGATCCTGCATCCTTCAGAACAGGCATGGAGAAAATCGGTGTTGTCTTGACACCCTCGAGTCCTTGTTGGACGGATCCAGGCCTCAAAAGGTTGAGGTGAAGATCAAAAATCCGAGCATCTTCTGTTTCTTGTTGAGTTTGTTCTGCGACTTTGGACCACGCAGTTGAACTCGATGAGCTCAATGAGTTTGATGAGTTTGATGAGTTTGATGAGTTTGATGAGCTGCTCCCAGGGAGAAGATATTATCACCCGCCATGGCGACGAAAAGTATCCAACGGGAAGGACTCCACAAAGATACAGAAGAGTGTTAATAGTCTGTGTTGCAAAAGAGGTGAATATTTTGTTTTGGTGTTATGTTTATAGCGCTAGCTGATTTCTTATAAAATGATTGGAACAAAGGATTCACTTCTTATCTGTGATACACAAGCAGGCTAGTTCAGACCAGGACAAACTGCAGAGCAGAATAATATAGCAACAAACATTAAGCAAAAGACAAAATAAAAGCTCGGTTAGGGCCGTCCTTTACGTAAAATAGTCCATCTTATCGTTATAACCTGCGCCCCTGTCTCCCTTCCGCGCTGCATCCATCACCATGCACATGCCCAAACCCCCTAATACGAAACACCTCCCCTTCCGCCATCCGGTATGTTATCACGGAGGTAAAAATAGCATTCTATAAAACTCAAACCCTCTGTATATACTTCCTGCATCTTGCGCATATAACTATGTAGTAGAAACAGAAGCCGTGTTTGCTGACGTTTCTTGTGGCATAAGTAAATAATCATTAAAATAGTATATAGCTACGCTGATTTTCAAGTTTGTATCTTTATTACATCGTGCTTGCACATAAGTATTCCACTCTCCAGTGCATTCACATTGCGCAGTTTAAGCTTCCAAGGAGAATTCCCTTCCGCCGTCGCACTGGCAATCATCTTAATTCCATCTCCAATGATAACCGGCATCACAGCCACCTCAACTGTGTCCAACAATCCTGCATCGAGGCAAGCTTTCGCCAGCTGGCCACCCCCCATGAGCCAGATATCTCGCCCGTCCCCCGCTTTCAGCTCCTTAATCAGCTCGAGATACTTGTCGGCCACAATTGTGATAGTGGGGTAGTCAGTCGGCTTCATCTTGCGGCTGACGACCACGACGTTCCGATCCTTCAGTACGTCTACGCCCGATTTGGCTGCATAGTGCATCATGACCTCGTACGTCTTTCTGCCCATGAGAAATGTGTCGAATTCGGCGTAAAGCGCGGTGAAATCGACAGCTGGGTCCTCAATTATCCAGTCAGTTGAGCCATCTGGCGACGCAATGAAGCCGTCGAGAGTTGTTGCGACGTTGTACCTGAGGCGAGGCATTTGGTCTAATTTCAAGACCCGATAGTCTTCGAGGTTTTGAGTAGAATGATGCGAGGTGTATCTCCACGATACACCGAGGGCGCCCTTTGACTACTTATAACAACCGTCTTCGGCGTTGTGCAAGTGTTCTGGGGACTCCTGGCGCATTAGGGTGAAGATTTATTAACATCAAACCCATCAACTCGCACAAAATCCGTCTTGCTAGGCGCAGCGCTTTCAGGTAAGCGACGAGGCTTGGTAAAGGTGCAGAAGTAGCCGCCGTATGAGGGAAGTGGGGTAGCGGGTTATTTTAGCTCTCCCGCTCCCGTCAAGGGTCACCTTTAAATCGACTTATGAAACCTCCACCCTCCCAGCTCTCTTCCTCGTCATACAATCCAAACCTCAAACCCCGCGCTCGTCGCAATCTAACGCGTTCTAAACCCCACCTCTCCACACCTCCACCACAACCACAGCCATGTCTACCACTGCCGCCACCGCCTTGACCCGCTACAAACTAATCTTCTTCGTCCCCACTCCCGCCCTCGCTGCGTGCAAATCCGCCATCTTCGCCGCCGGCGCAGGCCGCTACCCCGGTCCCGGGAACTACACCGAGTGTTGCTTTACCTCCCCTGGGACGGGTCAATTCCGGCCTGGGAATGGCGCGAACCCAGCGATTGGAGCGGTGGGGAAGCTAGAGGAGGTGGAGGAGATGAGGGTTGAGACGCTTTGTGCGGGGGAGGAGGTGGCTAGACGGGCGGTGGGGGCGCTGAAGAGGT
>LNAR01001994.1:0-35332 GCA_001630585.1 Pseudogymnoascus sp. BL549 | reverse complement strand
GTAGATGATCAAAAAAACTCACGGCCCTCACGGAGTATTGTGCACTCAAACTGTCTAATCCCCATGCTATCTGCGGATCCACCATGTCCATGGACCCATCTTCACATCATCTCCATGTTCTGTCTCATTGAACATGGACCCCCCCCCGTTGCTGCAGCTCTAGTATCATCTGTCATTCTCTTAGAGTACAACCTTCTTCTCACTGTTCCCACATTTCTCACACAGGATAAGTACGGTCCCTTCCCCAGCTTCTTCCTCCTTCTCTTTTTCATCCCCAAGCAGTATTCGCCCTCAATCAACACCCTCGAGAGTTTAGTAGCCTCGACCCGCCGAAATGTCGGACATCAAGGACCCCGTGTACGACGAGAAGGACATTAATCAGAATGATGTATGTTATTGCCCCTGCCTCTCCTCCGCTTCGACCACTACCCCCACAATACCTCGATCACGAGTACTGACTGCCCGCCATAGCTCGATAAGGATACCGTTGCCGCCGTCAAGGTGGTGGTCGGTGATGAGGCCTTCCAGCAGGCCATGCTCAAGGAGCCCCCGCGCCCCTTCAGCATACACTCTCTGATGCTCTACGCTGTCGTCGGCGTCGGCTTCTTCTGCTCTACCACCAATGGATATGATGGATCTCTCTTCGGCACTCTTCTCTCCAACGATAAATTCAAGGATTTCTTCCATGTCGCCAACGCTGGCGCCTGGACTGGTAAGTGCTTATCTGCCATGATCCAGTTCCCTGGCTCATGAATCTAACCAAACCACAGGTATCGTCACCTCTATGTACCAAATCGGCAGTGTTGTCGCCATTCCCTTCATCGGCCCCGCCATTGATACCTGGGGAAGACGCGCTGGCATGTTCATTGCAGGCTCCATTATTGTCATCGGTGTTATCATCCAGGGAACGTGCATCGCTACCCACAGCATCGGCCAGTTCATGGGCGGCCGTTTCCTCCTCGGTTTCGGCGTCGGAATTATTGGCTCGGCGGGCCCGACCTACGTCGTCGAGATGTCCCACCCAGCTCACCGTGGTGTGACGACCGGCCTGTACAACGTCTTCTGGCCCGTCGGCGCCCTTGTCGCGACTGGTGCCGCTCGAGGTGGCCTCTCTTACGCCGGTAACACTCAGTGGCTCATCCCAGTGTGGCTACAGATGATGTTCCCCGGCCTCATCGTTCTCTTGGCCTGGTTCCTCCCCGAGTCCCCCAGATGGCAGTATGTCCGTGGTCGTGTCGTTGAGGCGCAAGCCACCCTCACCAAGTACCACGGTGAGGGCAACCCCAACAGCGAGTGGGTCAAGCTGCAGATGATGGAGTACGAGACTCACTTGGAGCTCGATGGCACTGACAGGACCTGGTGGGATTACCGTGCGCTGTTCCGCGACCGTGCCTCCCGTTACCGTCTCCTGATGAACTGCATCGTCTCTCTTTTCGGTCAGTGGGCTGGAAACGGTATCGTGTCCTACTATCTTAGCAAGTTCCTCGACACTGCTGGTATCCGTGGCAACGCGACTCAGATCAACGTCCAGCTCGGCATGAACGCCATCCAGATTGTCTTTGCTGGTTTGGGTGCGTCCCAGGTTGACCGCTTCGGTCGCCGCCCCATGCTGATCTTCGTCAACATCGCCTGTTGCTTTTGCTGGATCGGTATCACCGTCGCCACCTCCATCGCCAACGTCCAGGAGCACAGCACCCAGGAGTACCTCGACAACGTTCCCGGCCCCGTCTCCAAGGCTGTCCTCGCCTGGGTCTACATCTTCCAGATCTGCTACTCCACTGGCTGGACCCCGATGCAGGCTCTCTACCCCGTCGAAGTCCTCTCCTTCGAGATGCGCGCCAAGGGAATGGCCTTCTCCAACTTGTTCACCTCCATCGGTCTCCTCGCCAACCAGTTCGGTGTTTCTGTCGCCCTCGTCAATATCGCCTGGAAGACCTACATCGTCTTCACTGTCTGGTGTGCCGTCCAAGCCGGTATCATCTGGTACTTCGTTCCTGAGACAAAGAACCGCACAGTATGTCCTCTTCCCACAAATCCGCTCTCCTATCTTACCGTATCTCTTCTAACACTCTCCCCTAGCTCGAGGAACTCGACGCCATCTTCCACTCCAAGAACCCCCGCAAGGCCTCCATCGAGCGCAAGAAGCTCGAGCTCGACGTCAACTCCAACGTCATCCACGTCGACCATGTCGAGAAGACGGGACTGGCACACATTCTTTGAGCGAGCTGATTTGGTCTGCGCGCCATTTTCTTGCTGTGTGTGTTTAGATAGTTGAGAGAGAGACATTCCTTTGGATGAGTGCTACTTTACTAGGAAGTTTTAATTGGAAACGAATGTCCTCCAAACTGTAGCCGGTTCTGTGATCTGTCTTCCATGCCTTCGTCTTTCGACCTACCTTAGTTCGATCAATTTCGCTGTACACAGCACCTTCCACCCCCTTCTTGCCCAAGCATGTCGTCGCAGGACGTCGTTTCTCAGGGGTATGCCATTTACCCGCTCATGTGGTGACACAGTACGGAGCGCCACAACCAACAAGCCTCAGCCCCCAAACATAAATCACCACCCTCCCAACCAACCAACCAAGCCACAAATTCGGCCCGTTCATCCGTAGGCACTAGCCCGCCGCATGATCCCAATAGTCTGTCTATGAGGAGGGGATGGAGGGCGGAGATGAGACCAGTGAGAGTAGACTGTAGAATAAAACACTCGCCTATCGTGATGTGGTCACGAATGATATTGCGTTTGTGAAAAAGGCGATATTGGGTTGGTACTGTAGACAGTTGGGAGAAGTAGTGTCATATATGTTAAATGTCAAATGCATTAAATTATTCTCTTATTAAAATGTAGCGTTTGGTACTTTGGCGTTTTGGTTTTTCTCAGTGCGTTGTGATAACTGAACCTCACGATTAGAATTCACGTGCCCGCGATAAGAAATATTGTTATCGCTCCTCGAAAATAATCCACGCCGCGACAACGACAAAACTGCAACTCCCAAAGCAAACGCCTGCGCTGCACCCACAAACAACCATCCCAAGCAATTTAATAGCAGCCATACAAACCTCCCGATCCAATTCCCACTCGGCACCCCCGACGGGCCCACCACTACCCAGTCCGCCTCAGCGCGTCCTCTGCCAACCACCACCACATCACCAACAATGACAACCACAACCCCCCAAACCCTCACCTTCCCGCGGCCAACCTTCGCCAAACTCGCCCCTCATTCCTACCTCCTCGCACACCTGAATCCATCCTCTCCGTCCACCCCAGCAAGCCGCGCCAATGCTCGCCTCCCCACCGCCCCGCGCGCACCACACACCCACAAAGGCTCCCTCACGCACGCCAACGGCAGCGCGGTGATCAGAATTGGCGACACGACTGCGGTATGTGGAGTGCGGGGTGAGGTGCTCCTCGCCGATGCGGCGGGATACTCTGAGACGCGCAGCTCTTCTTCCCCTGCCGCCCCGCGCAAGGAGGGAATGAAGAGCACAGCACAGGAGTTGGACCTCCTCGTCCCGAACATCGAGCTCGCGACCGGCTGCGCGCCAGACTTTCTCCCGGGGATGCCACCGAGCAAGATGGCGCAGGAGCTAGTGGCGCGCGTATACGCCCTTCTCCACGCCAGCGCGCTGGTGGAGGACGAGTGTCTCAAGATCTGGGGCCCTGTGGTTGATGGAGACGACGAAGAAGACGAGGAAGGAGAGAAAGAGGAGGTGAGCGAGGTGAAGGCATTCTGGGTGCTGTATATCGACGTCCTCTTTATTTCTCTGGACGGGAACGCATTTGAGGCTGCGTGGGCAGCGGTGCTGGGGGCGCTGCAGGATGTGTATTTACCCAAGGCGACGTGGGTGCAGGATCGCGGAGCGGTGGTGTGTGAGGATCTTGTGAGCGAGGCGAGGAGGTTGGAGCTGAGGGGGTTGCCGGTTGCGGTTGGGCTTGCGGTATTTAGGGCGAAGGAGGGGGGTGCGGCGAAGGGGGAGTCCTGGGTGCTGATTGACCCGGATATGTTTGAGGAGGGCTTGTGTGAGGAGACTGTTACAGTGCTGTTGGATTGTGCTACGGGGGAGACGAGGCTGATTGGAATTGAGAAGGTTGGAGGGGCGGTGTTGGGGAGAGAGCAGATGAAGGTTGTGGTTGGTCTGGCTGAGAAGAGGTGGGCAGAGTGGAGGAATGTGTTGAAGGGCTGAAGAGACGCGCTGAGTCGGTTCTCAGCTGTGAGATGAGAGACACTACGAATCCGCACCGGAAGTCCAGTCTAGGCTAATGCGAGACCAAAGGGGTCGCCAATCGGAGAATCCAGGGACCGCACTCACAATGTTGCTCAGGATTCCGGCGCAGGTGTAGGATAGGGTTGTTAGTCGCTCTGTTCTGGAGTTATCCACGATTCAATAATATGCCGCTGGTATGTATAGTTGGAGGATCCAGGAGTTTCGATTACTACCAGGGCCATCTTACGGTCCCTATAGAAATGGAAATCACTACAGATTACATTGTAAATGAATTGGTTGGATATTATATATATATCATTGCAAGCATCTACCTGCACTACGTGAAGATATCTGCCTATGTTACGTTGAGAACTAGACTGGACTCAAGAGCTTGTCGACTGCCCACTTGACGTTCAAGCTCCTAATATCAGAGTAATGCTGCCCAACACCTATAAGTTATCAGTATAGTTTCTATCAGAAACGGAAAGGCAAGCTGTCACATACCGACGAATAGAACGGGTGTCCCCGATGCATGCACCATGGAAACGAGAGTTCCAATCTAGGATAAATTAGTCATAAGTCATACGGTTTCGGAGAGAGCACCTACCATATCCCCAACGGTGTCACACTTCGATATAATAAACCCATCCAACCTTCGCGTGCTTCCGAACGCTGCATTGAAGTTCCTTGCTTGCGCAACGGAATCAGTGCCCACCAACGCCTTTCACAACAGTTAGCGATGCTAGAATCAAGACGAGGGGGAATCTTACCTCGCCAACCATAAGAAGTTTATCAGGGTTCGCAAACTTGGCAAATTTCTCCAAGGAGGACATCAAACGCTATGCATATTAGCGACATTCACACACATTTCCTTAGGAACTCACCTGGTCATTATGACGACGTCCAGCAGTATCAATCAGTACCACATCGAACTTCTCCTGCGCAGCGAAAGCAATCGCGTCCTTCGCCACACTCGCAGCATCCTTTCCATACCCCTTCTGATACAGCTCTACCTGCCCGCCCTCTCTCGCACTCAGCTCCTTCAAGTTACGCACATGGACAGCAAGCTGCTCCACAGCGCCGGAACGGAAGGTATCACAGGCGACAACAAGGACTTTGTACTTGTTCTGCAGGAGGAAGAAGCAGATTTTGGAGAGGTTGGTTGATTTGCCGACTCCGTTGACGCCGACGATGGAGATGACATAGGGGCGGGCTTTCTTTAGCGAAACGGTCGAGGGGGAGGTTACGTCGTCGATTTCGCGGAGAAGGTCGAGGGAGGTCGAGGGGGTTAGGATCTTCTGTAGGGATACTTCCATCGCAGCGCGAATCCTTGCCTCCGTGCCTGAGAAGTTAGTAAGACAATACACTCCTAACTTTGGGGGGTGGCACTTACTCTCAAAGTTCCCTGTCTTGGTCCCAATCAGTTCCCTCTCCACGCCTTCACACAGGCGCATAGCGGCTTCGCGGGCAACATTCTTCTTCAAAAGATGGTCCTCCATTCCCTTCATAGCCTTGTCAAGGTCTGCTTTCGACAACACCTTGCCTCCAACAACATTCCTGAACAGCCCTCCGATAGCCGACAAGCTAGAACCAACAATTCCGGATGGCGCAGCAGTTGCAGCAGCCTTCTTTGAACCCGCCGAGGATAATATAGCATGCACTTGATCGTCAAGATCCTTCAAAACAAACTGGCCCTTGCCTGTCCGAGAGCCCCACGATTCCTGATCAACAGCCTCCATAGCCCCTGGCAAATTGCTACCCTCAGCCTCTCCATCACTTGTCGTGACATCAATTGACGGAATAGAATAATCCAACTGGGTGTCATCATCCTCATCAGCATTGCCGTCTGCGTCCCATCTGCGACCCTTCTTAGTTGTCGAGGCCTTTCCTCCCTTGCCCTTTCGCGAAGCTTCATCTCCAGATGAAGCGTGGTTTGTTTTACGTGCCCGTCTTGATATTTTCCCTCCCGGTCCACCCTTTGTAGTTAGGATATGGCTAGAGGGGGTTGTAGGCCTCGACGTATCCGGAGTCGCAATTGGCGTGGATTCGCTGGAGGTCAAGTTGGCTTGTCTCAATTGGCCTGTTCAAAATTAGCCTCTTTAATGCTCACATTCGCCCTGGGGCCGGTAACATACCTCGCGATAGAAGGCCGGGAATGGGGGGTGGCTCATCGTCTCCTGGGGCCTGTTTCTGGTCGAGATGTGGGGTTGACGGTATTGATAAGTCGTGGGTTGTCGCAGCAGCTTCTAGTTCTCTAATTTGCTGGTCAAAATATTTATCGAAATGGCACTCAACGCTAGTCATGTTGGGCTTTCTAAGCTGGTCGCCATAGAGGTCGACAAACAGTGTCTTTATATTGTCTACGAGCTTGTCGATCCAGGAAAGGTGGAGGAGTGATCTGTATACGGCCTACGAGCGCAATTAGAACACGTATATATAGCTGCTTGAAATTTACTCACCACAAAGATCAAATTTAACTCCTTCACTGTCGTCCACTTTAGAGTGTGTTGGTCGTGCTTGTATGGGGGATTATTGGCGGCGGAAATGTCGTCTGAAGCACCAGCTCCTCCAGCGCGCGTGCGCTCCTCGATGAAGACATTCTTGATGAGGCCGTTGATAATAGCTGGGCTAGTCGGAGTGTATGACCTTGACCACAGCACAACACCAGAAGTTGTGACGATCTCAAATGTATCCAACATGGTGAATTCGGCGCTCTATTCAAGATGTTCTTATCCCTTCCATCAGTGACACTTATCATCTACACTGAAGATGTATGACGGAAGGCGGTGGCAGAAAGTTCGCCCAATTAGGTAAAGCTCCCCTTAACTATCCACGGACACATTTCAAGAGGTAAACTACCCTCACAGCCTCAAGCAGCTCTAGGCGGTGATTTTCGTCTTTTGACATTTCTACCTGAAACAACATTCGAATCTATTCTGTAAAGCTTCACGATGCAGCGACCTACATATGGGCAACCCCCTCCAAACTCGCCGCCTTTACACCACCCAGTACCGCAGCACGTTTCGACCGTACCTCAGCTCCGCTCCCCTCCCCCGCCAGTTCCCCAGCAACAGTCAGGATATGGCAATCCCTATCAACAGCAAGCTGGACCTGGAGCAGCAGCTCCTAGCCACGCGTTTGGTGCGTATGGAGGGTTTATGAACGACCAGACGGCTCAGATGGGATTCCAAGTCGGTCAAACAGCTTTGAAACATGGACAAGAATACGTCGAACAAAATGTAAGAGGATAAACAGAATTGCTTTCACAGAGGCTAACGCGCAGCAGTTCAATCGCTACATTAATGTCTCAGCTCTCAAGCATTACTTCGATGTCTCGAACTCTTACGTCGTTAACAAATTGTTCCTGGTGCTCTTCCCCTGGAGGCACAAGCCATGGTCTCGAAAGCAAACAATTGGACCGAATGGACAAGAGGGTTGGTTTTTACCCCCAAGAGAGGATTTAAACAGCCCGGATATGTATATTCCAGGTAAGAGGAAGCTATTGCAACCCTAACTAGTACCCCCGCTGACGTTATCACAGTTATGGCTTTTGTCACATATATTTTGTTGTCTACTCTCCTCGCCGGCCTGCGTGGTGCGTTCCAGCCCGAACTACTTGGCTACACAGCGTCAGCTGCCTTTGCCATTGTATTTCTGGAGATCCTGGGTCTCAAGCTAGGAAGCTATCTGCTTTCGATATCAAACGATTCGCAATTGCTTGATTTAGTGGCCTATTCGGGATATAAATTTGTTGGCATCATCGTCACGCTCGTCCTCAGTGAAATAATAAACAGAGGCCAAGGCACAGGAGGATGGGCGGGGTGGACGATATTCGGATACACGTTCTTAGCAAACGCGTTTTTCTTGGTAAGTAAAGAAACAACTTGGAATTTGCGCTCTCTAACCCGAAATTAGCTCCGCTCTCTCAAATATGTTCTCCTTCCAGAGAACTCGACCGACAATTCCAGGGGGGCCATGCACACGGTTGCGCGGTCGCAGAAAAACCGCAGAACCCAGTTCCTCTTTCTGTACTCATATATTGTCCAGTTCGTTTTTATGTGGGCACTGAGCCGACCTTAAAACCCCCAGGGGGAAATTAGAATTGAGACGATGAGATCTGGATTAGCTTTGTGGAGAAAAGGGGCCGGCATGGCGTTGGGATGGAAAAGTTGGGGTGAATGCTACGCATTCGTCCTGGCTCCTTGTATTCTAGCTAGCGCTCCTGACACAGGAGCGTTGACGAAAGTAATGATATAGCGAATAAAGTAATAGTAACGGGTTTCCGGATCAAATTACCGAGCCTAGGCCTGTGATGATGTATTATTCATGGATTATTGGCGGTGCATAACTTACATATAGCTGTAACTCCAAGGTCAGAAACACCGGCAGGTGTGCGGTATGCGGGGTTAGCTGCTCCATAGCCGTGGTTATTGCAGCGTCAGTGATGGACCTCGGCGCACCAGTCTATCTGTAGGTTAGTGCACACAAGGATCGCTGTTTGGATCAATAAAGGGAGCAGGATGGCCATGTCCAACTTGACCTCAAGACTGCTCGTTGATATTTTGAATTCGTCCCTACAGCTCTGTACTCTTTATATCGCTATACCTCCCTCTCTTTGCTCCGGAATACGACTGATACTTTGCTGATATGGCTCTCGGTACGCTTCCCCACACTTCCCCACGTTTGCGCCAAGAGCGAGACCCCACCTCGGCCGTTTTCTCCAGTTCCCCAACATAGCATCGTCAATGGAACCCCAAGATCTGGATCTGTTGATGATAAATGTGTGGGATTTGATAATAGCTGGGTAGAACGAATAAAACCATCTTATTATTCTATTATACATGAAGTTTCCACGATGCTAACTTCAATGTGTAACAGCTGCTACTGCGGCCGTAGTGGCTGCTGGCACCACTGCCGCCATGTACATCGACGCCAAAACTGGAATTGGGGCAGATATAACAGCGCTGAAGGGCTTTAAACGCGGCGGAAAGATTTGGGAAGAAGCTGGTATTTACTCCTGGCCATTGGAAACTTCGTTTCTAACAGTTTGTAGTGAAGCAAAAGAGAACCAGTCTCTACTATTTGTGGGAGGAAAGTGCGCTGCGCAAAGGGAATGAGGAGTGCATATGGTCCCGCGAAGGCTGCTACACATGGACCCAGGCTTACGATCGCATCCATCAATATGCCCAGTGGTTTCTGTCCCAGGGTGTTAGGCCTGGGGATCTTGTCGGAGTCTACCTTCAGAATTCGCCTGACTTCATGTTAATCTGGATTGCTCTGTGGTCTGTCGGGTCCGCTCCTGCCCTGATTAACTACAACCTCGCAGGCGAGGCACTGTTGCATTGCCTCAAGATCAGTGGAGCAACTCTACTACTGGTTGACAGTGACCCGGCCCTCCAGGCGAGAATCAACGAATCCAAGTCGGTGATCGAGGGAGAGTTGAATATGAAATGTGTGGGACTAGAGGATGCAAAGAGTGTCGTCGTTACACTGCCAGCGCAAAGACCAGAAGACGAATTACGTGAAAATTTGAAAGGTAGTGACCCAATGTGCTTGTTATACACAAGGTGAGTCTACCCCTCTCAAAGATTTTGGCCCATCTGACACTGGGGAAGCGGTACTACCGGATTGCCCAAAGGTTGTCAGTTCAACACAGACCGAATGCACATGGTTTGCTCACAAGTAAGCTATCTTAACCTCTTGTGTATACCCAGTCTAACTTTATTTCAGCGCAAAGCCGGGACATCACGGACTGTTGATTCAGACCGCTGGTACGACTGCATGCCCTTTTACCACGGTACTGGCGGCTGCGCAGCTCTTAATGTACTTTGTAATGGGATCACTCTCTGTGTTGGCAAGAAATTCAGTACCAGCAACTTCTGGGTTGAGGTTCGAGACTCTCGTTCAACATGGATCACCTATGTCGGAGAAACCGCACGATACCTACTAGCTGCCCCACCGTCGCCACTTGACCTCCAGAACGAAGTTCGAGGAATGAATGGCAACGGCCTTCGACCTGATGTGTGGATCAAATTCCGTGATCGCTTCGGCATCACGGAGATCGTAGAGTTTTTCAACTCCACAGAGGGAGTCTTTGGCCTCGTCAACTACTGCAGGGGCGATTATCTCGCCACAGCCGTCGGACACCATGGTATCTTGCGCCGCCGTCTTCTCCAAGAGACCTTCGTTCCCGTGCGTGGTGACACAGGCACCGGAGACCTCCTACGCGATCCAAAAACCGGATTCGCCATCAGAGAACCATACGATGTTGGAGGAGAGATGCTCGTGGCCGTTCCCAGCGAGAAGGCATTCCAGGGCTACCACAACAACCCAGGTGCCACAGAGAAGAAATTCATCCGTGACGTCTTCAAGAAGGGCGACTTGTGGTACCGCTCTGGAGACGCGTTGAGACGGACTGACGATGGCCGGTGGTTCTTCCTGGACCGTCTTGGCGACACATTCAGATGGAAGGGAGAGAATGTCAGCACTGCGGAGGTATCTGAGGTGATAGGCAGCTTCCCCGGTGTCGTAGAGGCGAACGTCTACGGCGTTCAACTGCCAAACCATGATGGTCGTGGTAAGTTATAGTAGAGACCCCATTCTTGTGTTCAAAGCTAATATTTTTATAGCCGGGTGTGCAGCCATCTATATTGATCCTGCTGTGCGGGGTACTTTTGATTATGCAGCTTTGCTCCAGTAAGATCACCCCCCACAACGTTTAACCGTTCTCATTCCTGACCCCTTCACAGACACACTCGAACCCGCCTTCCAAAATACGCCGTGCCGATTTTCCTTCGAGTCGTCGAGAATATGACTCCAATCCACAACAACAAGCAGAACAAGGTGCCTCTGCGGGAAGAAGGAGTCGACCCGACCAAGGTCTACAAAGGAGATGAGATCGTTTGGGCCAAGGCGAGCGAGAAGACATACGTTCCATTCACGGAGAGCCATTGGGACAGTTTGAATTCTGGGAAGGCGAGTTTGTAAATAAGAACGACATATAAGATAGATGATAGCTGTTTATAGTAACATAGGTTGAGCCAACGATAGACAAGTGTACCACTTTTACTTCAACATGATTAGAATTATGTAATTGGACAGCAAATAAGTTTACATCTATTTAAGCATCATGAATTGCGGATCAACCTCCCCAAAGCCTTAACCTTGGCCCACACTCCAGGTTGATAACCAAAGTCCACAATAGCTGTTACTAGCATGCGTCCCGTCCTCGTGCTGGGAATAGGGTATCTCAAGGGAGCCGGGATAGCCGTCTTGACTCCCATCCAGCTCCAACGATCGCGACAAATCGCCTTGATATTGCACAGTCCCCGCAGACCCTCCTCAGCTGCAAAGCGGCCGTAGCCGCTGCCTCCCACTCCGCCGAATGGCAACTGGACAGCGTAGTATGCTCCAAAGTCGTTGACGGCCACCATTCCACTCCTAACTGCGCGAGCAACCTCGTCTAGCTCGTACCCGTTGGCGCCGAAGACGGAGGCACCAAGACCAAAGTCTGGAGAGTTGGCGATCTCAACGGCTTCTGCTGCAGATGAGGCGCGCATCACGACACAGATCGGGCCAAAGCACTCCTCTTTCGCGATTTCCATATCTGCGGTAACATCGACGAGAAGAGTAGGCTGGAAGTAGCTGCCATGTTTATACACAGGGTGGTCGTGACGACGGCCACCGACAACGAGACGCGCACCATCCGCAACGGCCGACTTGATAAGAGACTCGAGACGTGAGAAAGATGCTGGCGAAATCATGGCTCCCATATCGATATTTTCAGTAGGTGCAGAGTCAATGTCAGAGCCTAATCGGATCTTGCGTATGCGTGTTTCAAGGAGAGTAATAAGTTGGTCATAGACAGCGTTGCCGGCAATAATACGCTCAATACCAACACAGTTCTGTCCAGACGATTGAAACACACCGCGCATAAGGATTTCAATTATCCGTGGGATATCAGATTTAGCGGAATCGAGGACGATAGCAGCATCCTTGCCACCAAGCTCAACGACCACTGGAATCAGGGCCTTTGCAGCGCTAGCAGCAACGTGGTGGGCTACCGGACGACTTCCAATGAAGGTAATATGTGCAATGTCAGGGTGGCAGGTGAGATGGTTGGCAACTTGTGGCCAGCAAACGACCGTCTGGACCAAATTCGGGTCATGTCCACACACAGACAATGCGCCTCGCGCAATAACAGTGAAGTAATTGGCGCTCCATGCCGTGTTCTCCGATGACTTGACAACAATTCCATTACCTGCGAAGATTGCAGAGATGATTGGGCCCATCAGGTTGTGGAAGGGATAGTTCCACGATACCAAAGCGGCAACAACTCCGAGGGGCTCGTAGTATACGTTGTTCTCCTTGTACATCATGAGCAAGTTGGTAGGACGTCTCTCCGGGGTAAGAGCCTTCTCGCCGTGCAAAATGGTCCAGCGGAGCTTCTCGACCGTAGTCAGTGTCTCTCCAAGGGTCGCGTCGATCATGGTCTTTCCCGAGTCGAGACAGGCAATTCGCAAGATCTCCTCTTGGTTCTTCAGAATAAATGCCAGCAGTGTTCGAAGCACCTGCCGGCGCTGGGAGAACGTCGTCCGCGCCCATTTCTCCTGCGCAGTGTGGGCCAATTGAATAGATCTGTCGATGCCGGCGGCCGTCGAGGGGTTAACTAGGCCCAGGAACTCGCCCGTCGCCGGGGCATAACAGTGTATGGCTGAAGAGCCCGAAAGCTTGATCGAGGGCTCATCCCAGTTGGCGGGTGGATTGGTCGACTTCTGCGGAGGCGATACTGTGTATGGAATGACAGGTTCAGAGGTGTACCATTTCGTAAATTTGACAGCGGCGAAAAAGCAGAGCATCGTGATGCACAGTCCAGTTGCCGCGGATTGAAGCATCTTCACCTCTCTAAAAGCAGTAATTATGTTAGCATCTGCAGATTATAAAACTAGTATAATCTTGGAAATTAAAATACTCACAATTCATTCTCCCACAGCGACCCATCAATTATACGTTCAACAACGTTCCGAAGCCCCGCATTGCTCACGAGTGAAGCCATATTTGCGTCGCGCGCGTCTCCTGGTGTGTCGATTAAGAGATCGCTATGGCCTTGGCATATCGGGGTTGTAAAGGAACGAAGGTACAGGTCAATTGGAACTTTATAGTTCTTCCAGACCAGTCTGAGAATCCACTCGCAACTGGCAGGGTCGATTGGCCTTTCTGGGTAAATAAAAAGGGATGAGCGGGTAAATATATTTTCCGTTCCGGTTAACCTTCAGGCTGGGGATATCAACCGGTATGAAATCGAGACCATGTTTATATTATGGGTATTCTATGCAAATCACGATGAGGCATACAAATATAGAATGCGGCGCATGGGGTAGACTCTCTTCTAACCAGAGGCCAATAATAATTGGACATTTTTGCCTCTATTGTTTTGGTTATCCGATTATCACTTTTCGACCAACATGAACAATCACAACAGCTCATGAATAGAGATCACCAGAGTATTATGTTTAAATAGCCATAATGTTAATTCTATAGAGGTAATCTCACCCCCGATTTATCGAGGGGTTGATAAAGCAACGCATTTATAATAATGTACAATGTACAACAACTTGCCAAAAGTTTGAGCCACATTTGAGCCGGTTCCCAACCCCATTAGAGATTGATAATAAGGAGCCGTAAATATATACGAGGCTAGTATCCGTAAAGCAACTTCCCATGTATATAGCCAGGCAAGCTGAATCAAAGTAGCCATGATGTAAAATAGAATGTGACACCTCACTTTTCTTTCTCCACCTCAGGAGTCGACTCAGCGTCATTCAATTCGTAGCCTTTAAAGACCTCTTCATCAAGCTCGCTCAACTCAGAATCACTCTCTCCGTCACCCCCGTTCCTCTTCTTCGTCATCTTACTTACTGGTTTGAGAATCTTCCGCAAACCGGTTCTCTCAACAAGGTGGTCAATGGGGCAAGCCGTCTCCTTCCAAGCATCGCTCGTCTCTGAGGTTGAGGCCCTGCAGCGGCCGCATGTTCGACCGTGTCGAATAAAGAGCTGGTGGAGGCTATATTTGTACTCGTTGGGAACGCGAACCTCGCAGTGACTGAAAGCCGAGTCTCTAGTGGCCTTGTCGGGGATCCATTTGAGCCATTTGCAGAGCCGAAACACATGGGTATCGACTGCAAAGCTGGGACGGCGGAGACAGAAAAGTATGACGCAGGAGGCTGTCTTAACTCCTATTCCAGGGTATTTGGTAAACTCCTCCATTGCCTCATCTGGTGTTAGGCCATGCATATACTGCAGTGAAAGGATTTCTTTGTCTGCAACCGCGATCTCCAAGTCTTTCTGTCCCTGCTCAAAGCGTTCACCACCGACGACGTCAACTTTTTCTCCGCTCTCTTTCTCTTTGATGAAAGCTTCACGACGGGCTATATTTTCCTCATGGACCATGTCCAGAATCTTTTTGATGTCTATGCTCTTCGTCTTTGCTAGACCACCCCGCTTGATTGCAGTCTCCACCTCGGCGACTCTGGCCTCACGGACCTTATTCCAATTCACGCTGCCTTTACCGATTCCTTCCTGGAGAATTCCAAATGTGGAAACCAGGCCCGCGAAAGCATATGCAGAGTTTTGGCTGGTCGTGGCTGCACTGAGGCGAGTCCGAATGAGTGCATCCAAGACAGACGGAACTTCTCCACAGCCAGTCACCTCTAGAGACGGGGGTGGGATTGCCGTTGGTGGTTCAACAACGCCGTGCAACCCCGAAAGAAGCTTTTTTACTTCGAGACAAGCTTCGGCGGTAGGCATTTCGAAATCTGGGTATGGAGTAACTCCAGGAGTGAGTCCATATTTATTCTTCTTCGGCTTTTTGGCTTTCTTAAGAATTTCATTTCCTTCAATAAGTTTGTCCACCTCGTCTTGCACATCCTGAGAAGTGTCGACTTTCTTGGCTACTCTGGGGGACCGAGTCTTTTTTGGTTTCTGGTCCTTGAAGTCATCGTCGTCGGCATCGCTGGCGTCGTACACCTTCAATAGCTTGACCCGCTTATTAGCTGGTACTTTCGCTTTGGTGGCTGCAAGCTTCCTTTTCGGTTTCGGAGAAACTTTCTTGTCCTCAGTTTCCTTAAGGTTGACCTCGTTAGTCAACTCATTTTGCTTAATATCGGTAGTTTTGGTTTCGACGATGATATTAGCATCCTTAGTGCTCTTATTTAGAGCTCGTCGTCTGCCGCCATTTGATTTGCTTTGGGATTCCTCTTGGCCTATGTTTCCCAGAGATTCTTCGTCTTTTGTTTCCGGGTATGGAGTGGTGAGTTTCTCCTCTTTGATGGCTGTTGCACTATTGATCGTCTTCTTTGCTCGAGAAATACGTGACTTTTTGCGGGGAATAGAATCGGGTGGTGTGATTGGGAGCATAGAGCTTTCTTCTTCATTGTTGCCGCCAGCAGGACCCAAGTTGTGGGGAAGCTCATCCCAACCTCCCTTGATGATTTCGCCATTGACGACGGTAGCGCCATTGGCAGGGCCAATTTTTGTCTTTCTCGAGGCTCTCTTAGCTGGAGCTTTCAGGACTGTACCATGGACTCCATTAGCCTTGCCTTTCGTCCCATTATCCTGCACCCCTTTGTTCAGCGGTACCAGGATGTTGGCTGACAATGCATTGTTCCCCGCGCCTGGGGACCATGGCTCGACGACCAGTTCTTTGTCCAGCTTCCCATTGGATACCACTTTGGAGTCTTTCTCAACCTGAGTTGACACAACACTAGTTTTTTCGGTAGCACGCTTTGGCTTCTTCATTACTGGGCCAGACTTCTCAGCCAAGACTGACTTTCCGTCAATGGCATTAGCAAGAAACTCCGCCTCCCGCCGGGCAGCAGCACGAGTTGGCATGGTGCCGTTCACTGGTAAAAACGAACGGATCCAGTCAATCTCATGATGTTAAAATGAATAGAAGGTATCAGATGATTAGGCACAGGCCTCGCTGGATACGCAGCTTTTGAGATGAGGCTTGGTAACAATATTGACGAGTGGATATGGAATATATCTAGGGATGGAAGTAGGGAATCAACAGAATGAATCTGAACCAAGCCCCAAAATATTGCGAACGGTATATGTATATATAATTGTTCAACGTGGTGAAATAATTTCTGGTCTCACAAGTATCGTGGCGAAGTTGCAGGAGTGATATGTATCCCTTGACGACGCAGTATGAGGTTATGCCCTAATCAATTGAGCCTTTGAGTGACCACGAAGCTTTCCATTCACTGAGATGCTTTGTTGCATTCAGTTTGTTCTTGGTTGAGGAAGGTTAACTCAGTCAGAGTGGAAGCAGGATGATGAATTGGGGACATGTTAGCGAGATCGTTAGCGCCAAAAGCTGCCAACTCCATGCACCCTGGAGTTGGCAAGTGGATATGAACCTCAGGCCATTAATTTCACGCTATCATATGCAATTCATACTGTAACGGATATCAAATTGTATAGAGGGGTCTATAAGATATGGCTATAGCGGCATCTTCACTCGAATAGGGAGGCCGAGTCTATATGAGTCCAACCATAAACGCCTTCTTTCCACCGTCTATCATCAAAACAGAACAAGTCCAAGTGCTCCGTACCCAAAATTTCATCGTTTATTCGTAACCAGACCTAGGCTCATTGGCGAAATTATGTAGACTGTAAATGGTCAGTATTGGCTTCTTTGAAAGGAGGTTGGGGAATAGTACCTGATATCAACACGATCCCTCACTGGCGTGGAAGTACCACCATTTGCATCTTCCCTCTCTTTCCTGCGGCGAGCATGGCCAGCCTCCTGGTAATCATGTACAGCGCCATTGCTGCTATCAGGCGCATCCGGGACAACATCGCCCTTTGATGTGACAGCCACGCCTTGGGTCACCATGTTGATGTCCTCCTCATCAGCGATCCCGTTCAGGACATTGTCTTTTGCAGCCTCAAGAACCTTCATCTTGCGAGTCTCACCACGGAGCCTCTCGAGATGCTCGAAATAGCCATCCGTGACCGGGGTTGCGTATTTACCGCAAAACACACCGACCTCGAATTCTTGTGTGGCAGGATCACGTGGGGATAATTCTGCACACGAAGCCTTGAGATCGTCAAGTGTCTGGAAGATGACCTCCTCGGCACCGATGTGCTTGGCGATGGCGTGCCTGTCGCGGTTGTGGGCGATAAGCTCTAATGGAGAAGCCAAGTCGATACCATAGATATGAGCATGGGTGATGGGGGGCGAACAGCTTGCGAAGATGACCTTGCGCGCACCAGCTTCCCTTGCCATGCTGACAATCTCCCGAGATGTGGTACCACGGACTATGCTGTCATCAACGAGCAGAACGTTGCGTCCCTGGAACTCAGACTCCATGGCACTGAGTTTCCTCCTGACGCTCTTTTGACGGTTGCCCTGGCCAGGCATGATGAAAGTGCGGAACACGTATCTGTTCTTGACAAAGCCTTGGGAGTAGGGTAACTTGAGCTTCTCAGCAAGGGCAGCTGCAGCCGTATTCGAAGTTTCCGGGATCGGAATGACAACATCGATATCTTTGATAGCTTCCTCACCGAGGGTCTTTATGATAGTGTCCGCAAGCTTGTAACCCATGTTGACCCGACTCCTTTGAACGCTGATACCATCGATAATAGTATCTGGGCGAGCAAAGTAGACGAACTCAAAGATGTCAGGGGAATAAGCCAGCTGTGGTACGACCTGGCGGAAAACTGGCTCAGCGCCCTTCCTCAGGATAACAGCCTGACCGGGAAGAATATCAACGATGTTGCTGAATCCCAACTGGCGAAGAGCGACAGACTCAGATGCCATCATGTAATCGGTCGCTCCTTTAAGAGTGCCAGAAGACCTGGATCCAAGGACGAGCGGGCGAATACCGTAAGGGTCACGGAAACCAAGGATCCCAAAGCCAGCCAACATGGCAGTACAGGCCCATCCTCCGACGCATCTCTTGTACATCCTTGTCAACGCCGAGAAAATATCTTCCTCGTTGACACGAGCCTTTCCAGTCTCGTTGAGCTCGTTGGCAAAGATGTTAAGCATCAACTCGCTGTCACTCTCTGTGTTGATGTGACGGTGAGCATCAATATCGAGGAACTTTCGGAGCTCCTCGGCATTGATCAGGTTTCCGTTGTGTGCGAGGGTAATCCCGTAGGGGCTGTTGACGTAGAATGGCTGTGCTTCCGCGCTGGCACTGCTGCCTGCGGTAGGGTATCTAAGATGTCCGAGTCCCATGAAGCCAGGGAGATCCTGAACGCGGGAGCCGTCGTGGAAGACCTTGGCGGCCATGCCATTTCCCTTGCACTGGTAGATACGTCCACCAGATGCGCAGGTTGCTATACCACAAGCATCTTGTCCTCTGTGTTGGAGATAGTAGAGGGCATCGTGAAGGTCAGCCGCAGCTGTCGTGGAAGACGGATCTTCAATGTCGCCAAGGATCAACCCCAGAATACCACACATGTTGACGGATCAATTGTGCGACTAGGAATCTGTCACTCTGTTAGCAAAACTGCCCAAACATTGCAAGGACGAACAGAACAGAGGAGTTGATATGGAGGTTCAGGAATATTTGGTTTATCAGCAGAATAGCTAAGAAGTCTAACATCTTTTTTTCAAATAAAATCATCATGACGAAAATTGCTCAAAACGTATGCTCATGAAAAGCATGCAAGCTTATAGTTACATACCTTCAAAAATAGTACGAACTGAGATGCCGTACGCAATATATCAGAGGTCGTGTGCTCCCAGAAGTGCGAAAGAGCACAGTGAAATTGAGTGTGGTGGGGTGAGCGATGTCGGCACTTGAGTGTCAAACACTAACTTCAATCGAAATTGAAGGTTGAAAAAGGGTATGGCGGATTATCCAGAAAGGATACAGCTTCACCCGACTGCAACCTGGTGTTGGTGTAGGGTAAGCAGAAGCTCAGTTGAAGCTTGCGGAGGAGCGTTTGAATACATTTTTTGGGGGGGCAAAAGGGGAGGGTTTTCGGAGTTCTGCCCGAATTTATATGGAGACGAACTTTTCTCTAAGCTACGCGCTAAAACTCGTTTGCCGCCAAATGTCTGGGGCGGCTATTGGCGGGGTGGTGCCCCGCGCATGCATGTGCTACATGAATCCGAGCGCAAAATTATCTTTGCATGACCAGGCTGAAGTTTATGTTCATTTGTGACCACTCTCATCTATTTACTGTACATGTAGTTGCTATTGCAATTTGTTGTTGATTTGGTTGCCGAGACTTTGCCTATGTCACGGGAGCGCCGGATATGACGTGGCTTGCTTCCCGGCCTTCCTTTTTTTTTTTTGGTGGTGTGTGTCACTGCCATGCTCCCAAGCAATCTAAGACTGATTGGCATAAACTCTCACCGACTGTTGATATGGGTTCTTACAATTCTGTCAAGAAAACATCAAGAGTCATGCCATCCTAGCATTTTATTCAGTCCCTTCCAATTAACGCCTTGCTAATACAGATTGGCTTTCCAACTCCTTATGCTGTGAGGGTATCCTGCCATCCTCGACGCCTTGACGCCGCTTTAGTCATGTAACTGGGTATTGAGTATCGTGTATTGATGTCGATATCGGACTTTTAATTCTCTCTCCATCTGTTATTGCAGGTCATGCACTGTTTCCAGCCCGTTAGCATTCAGGTCTCCATATAGCCTTGTCTTTGGACATACCTTGTAAAAGCTTGTCATAGGCTCATCAGCACTTCTGATCTGGACCTGGAAGAAAGCGGCTTCGTTGGAATCGCAGCCTTCTCTTGGACACTGTACTTCGGCCTTCTGTGCGTCGTCCCACGCGCCTGGTCCACCGAACACATCCTCGCGCTCAGCGCGGGTGAACGTCTTGCGCTCAAAGTACCTCTTCGTCAGGAGATACTGGTAGGGGCATGTCCTGCACTCGAGTCGGTTCTGGCCAACGGCGGCAGCAGCTGGATCGTCCGAGTTGCCAGCTAAGGGCGGAACTGGCGAAACTGTGAGAACATTACAGCAGTTGGGGCAAACTGTGGTCGTTAGCAGTTGTTACAGGTGGTAGATTTGATATTACGTACATAGCAGCATTGCTCAAGCTGTAAGAGACCAACAGAAGACAGGTCACCAGAATAACAGAATAGCGTTGATCTGCTATTTCAATGCGATCGAATTCGTCGTCAATGTTGACCCAAAGACCTCCAGAAATTATTCCCCGCTTCCGAAAGGTTAATCCGAGCCGAACTGCGGTCTGTGAGGCTGAGGTGAGACGCGGATGCGTTGGGCGTAACACATTGAGGCTACCCCTGCGATAAACACTTCTATCTCCCCTCTGTTTGCCATACCCGAAAATTAATTAGGAATACGGCAATACTCGACGTCTATTTATACCGACGTCAGTTATATATCCTACGCCTCTACTGCGATAGTCTCATACTTCCAGACGAAACGGATCTGCGGGGTACTGGGGGTATCCGAAAGTAGCTGACGCCATAACTGGAGGCAGATTAAACGCCCAGATGGCTGATCTCAGAAATGGTCCGGAGCAGGACCAGGAGCATGAGGTAAGAGGATCACAAGTTTATACTTCCGTTGCCACTCATAACGCAATTTCGAATTCGCCGAGTTGTTTCTACTCTGAACTTTGAAGCTAACCAAACTATAGGGTGCGAAGCCATCGGAGCTTGTCATCGAAGCGTGTAGGAGGAACAACACTGAGCTTTTAACCTCAGTCATTGAGGAATGCACATCTCCCGAAGCCGCCGCGAAACTGCTGAACGAATCGAGGAGCGTCTTGGGCAATTATGGATACCACGAGGCTGCTGCAAATGGGCATTGTAAGCAGGACCCTATGATATACTCGGACGGCTATTGGGGAGGAGTGCATAAAGCTATTAAATTACTAATTTTACGCCAGATGAGATAATCGACCTGCTGCTCGACCAAGAAGGATTTGAATGCGATCCCATCAACAGGAGGGAGGGTGATACCCCACTTCACACTGCCGTGCGGTGGGTGAATGAACAGGGCAAGGAGAACCACGAGTATGGAATAAGCCTGATTGATATGATGCTGGAAGCTGGAAGCGATCCCAAGTTAGTTATACCTAGGGACATATTATAACAATATTGTGACCCAAGCTGACCAAAATTCAAACTACAGGATCCGCAACAAAGCGAAGCTAAAGGCAGCCGATCTCGTCAACCCGTCAAACACCGAACTGCGAGAATTAATACAGAAGGCTGAATACGTGGAGCAGAACCAGGGCGACTTCATTGATGCTGAAGAGGAGGAGGATGAAGGGCCAACAGGAAGCAACTCTGATAGCGATTTCGACGAACCAGCCAATGGCAAGAGGTAACAAGGCGCATTCGCTTGAAGGGATGCGTACTGCACAGCCGGGCAGTTAAAAGCCTTGGGGATTTACTAGACATGTCTGTGGCTGCGTACTGCAGAACAATGCAGCCATGCCGCGTCAGCCCTTGGGGGCGCACAGATGGGGAAAGGGAAGGGATCAGACATTAGAGATAGACGGTTAAGCTTTGGTTCAGCTGTGGCACTTGAACACACACTTTGTACACATGGTGCAATAACGAACGGCCAGTACTCGGTGGTATTGCACAAAAACATACAAAAACAATCATATAAGAGACAAGAACCATACTCGATGCATTTTTGACAGCGGGATTTGGTGCGTCATACTGAAGTAAGCCTTATCGTTGGCGTTCCTTATCGGGTGTCAAGGGAGGGGCAAGGCTGGCGAGGCTGTCAGTTACCCGTTACCAGTTACCACTTCACTTTTATGGAACGATCTCGTTCTTGTCAAGTTATTGGAGATACCTTCACTGCGGCGCGGAATGTCAATGTTTATTGAATTTACTGAGTTTTGTTGAATAAATTTATATCCGAGATTACCTTGCTGCTGTGAAATAGCTTAGTTAGCTAAATTTCCCCCTCGCATCCACCAAAAGTGGCTACCCATCTCAGACATCCGACACTCCTAGTTTCAAGTGATACCTGCCATCGTTGGCCTCGTCCCTTACTTCCGCTCATTTACCCACATGACATATCCCAATAGCTTCGGCTATATCTCCATCTGAACACTTTTTTAGTCCGAAAGATCATAGAAATCACAGCGTGTCTCAAATTTATCTCTCTACCGCCACCTATCAGTCGCTGTACCGGCTGTCCTTGCCTTCCCGCTACCCCCCTGCATGAGCCAAAAACAGCACAACACCACCAAAATCAAGTTTATCCCTGAAACATCCACACCCTCTTGTTTCCCAGCCTGGACCCGTTGACCCCACGACCCTGCATATACGTCACCATCGCATCGACTACCTTGTGCTATGCCGGCTATCGCAAGGCCCTCGCGCCAATTGAAGGCGACGATGTCGTTCAGGCGTGGAGCAGGATTGAGTCCCGCAGTCACAACGGCGTCGATCTTATATACTTAGATTTGCCCGTCTGCTCCCTTACATACTTTATGTTTGCTGTCATTGTTGTCGCTCGTTTTTGACAGATACTGTGGTGTCGCCTTTCATGGATTTGTTATAAGGGTGTAACGTCGTCGTTATAATATCGCTGCCACTCGCTTCACTCGCTCGTTCCCAGTTGCGAATTACTCGGAAAATATTGTCCTGGGACGGACGTCATCAATTGGAAGGTCACAGCTTTCTAGGAGCTCCTCGAAGCACACAGGCCCGATGAGTGCCCACGGGCCTCCAGCTTCGTCGTCCCAGCAGAATCACTCTCCTCCAGTTTCCCATCGCGCTCTCTCCTCATTCCTATTGCTCCTCGCCGCCGCGACAGGCCTCGAGGCCGGCGGACACAGCGCCACTGGAGACACTGGTATCCCCATCAAAATTACCAACTCTTGCCCCGCGACAATATGGCCTGCTCTCGCCACGCAAGAAGGCAGCGGTCCGACAACACACGGCTTTGAGCTTGCGTCTCTGTCGTCGAAGGAGCTATCGGTGTCCCAAGACTGGCAGGGTCGTGTGTGGGCGCGGACGAATTGCAGCTTCAATGCCGATGGGACGGCAGCCAGCGATGACGGCAGAAAGGCATGCGACACGGGTGACTGCGACGGCATGTTAGACTGTGTTGTCACTGTATGTCCACCCCGTCCCTCTAAAGGCAGAACCGGATTCTAACATACATAGGGCGACCCTCCCGCAACTCTCTTTGAAATCGCCCTCCTATCCGGCGAAAACAAAACAAACTCTTTCTACGACATCTCCCTCGTGGACGGCTACAACCTCCCCATATCCCTTACCCACCTCCCACAACCGCGCTCCCTCCTCATACCACCAAACCTCACCAACCCTTCATGCATCGCCACACCACCATACTCCACCGCGCCCTCCAAGAACTCAAACTCAACATACCCCACACCACACACCTCTGAACAAGACCTCACCCGCTGGTGTCCCTTCCCGCTTCTCTTCCAACCCCCAGCGAAACCAGGAGATGGCGCATTCCCCCTCCCCGACGACCACATCCAGCGACCAGTCTTCTCACCCTGCCTCTCCCCCTGCGCCGCCACCGGCTCAGACAGCGACTGCTGCACCGGCTCTCACTCCACAGCCGACACCTGCTCAGCCGGCCTCTACTCCAACAACGCCAAGAAAGTCTGTCCCGACGCCTACAGCTTCGCCTACGATGACGGGAAATCGACATTCAGCATCCCGAGCGGGGGAGGGTGGGAGGTTACGTTCTGTCCTGGGGGCGCGAGTTCGAATATCTTGGCTACATTTGGGAAGGAGCTTGCGGTTGTGGCCGGGGGAGAGGTGACCGAGGAAGTGTGGAGGACGGCGAGGGAGGGGAAAGAGGAGGGTGTTGAGGGGATTGCGGCGGGGGTTGGGGGGAAGGGCGGGAAAGAGGGGAGTTTGGGAGCGCTGGCGGTGGTGGTTTGTGTTTGGGTGTTGTTTTGGTGATTGCCACTGTTGAGATGGGTTGGCATTGTACTGAACCACTGGACGGAGAGTCCGTTGGATGGCTGTGGTAACGACTTGTTATGTTGGGATGGGTTGTATTTTTTTTGGAGCACTGGCCGGGAAAAGGGGGGATGGCGCCGTTGGTATATACCCATTTTTAGAATATGCCCATTGAGGCTCGTTAATATGAAATCTATGACTATTTAAGCATTGTTTTTTTCAATGGCCGACGTAGTGGCCGACGTAGTCGTTAAGTTATACAAGCTCATGTATGGAGAGTGCTGGAGGGGGGGCAACGAGAGAAATCTTGCAACGGAAGGCTCGTAGCCTATACAGATTACTACCACTTTCTTATCACTTACTCACTATGTGTTATTACCACCGCTTTGCTTGTTTCTCACCGTCAATTGTTCCTATCACCCACAAAATCTCACCACCTCTCATTTAAACCCGCACTAAAAGAAGACGTCAACTTACCAAGCCCGCACCAACCAGCCATTTCACCTCCCCTCAAACAACTCATCCACAGCCAGCACCCATATAGTATTTGCTACCCACACTAGTGTTCTTGTGGGTCTTAAACGAGTAGTGGGGGCTTGTCTTATAGTGGTTGGACATTTGAGATCACCCCCCCAGCTTTTCCTGTCATCGACAGGTATTCACAGACAAGTAGAGCGAGTTAGATTGGCAAAACCCAACAACAATTACTTCTCGGATTGAAACGATCACTTGCAAAGTAACAGGGTACTGGGCCAACTCAGGAATGAAGGAGAGCCTTGGATCGAAATGCTGATTCTTCCACCCACTAGTTCTCACCGTCGCCCACTTTTCTCACCGCTGATAGCTGTCACTGCCGCCATTTCTCACCATCGACTTGATTTGACAGGCGCCTACACTGAAGTTTGAAGAGCGACAGTGGATCTGGTATTGGTGTTGCGGTACAGGGCGGTTTCATTTCCCTCCAGACTATGTCTTCTGAAAAAATCGTCGAATGGGCAAGTAGCTACGATATCAGGAGCAAGATCACAGAAACAATACATAGTTCTCCGAGCGTTGCAAAGAGATGAAAATGTGTAATTGGAGTTTGGCTGCTGTGATATGATATTTCCATTCCAACATCCAACCCTAACCATCCCTGATATGCCACACGCTCATCCATACAATTTCTTACCGAGTCATTTCAGCCTTCATAATGTCATCAGGTGTAAGCCCATCCCTCAATTCTTCCAAATAGCCCGCAAACTTCTTCGCCTCATCTATCACCACCCGAAGATGTTCAAACCCCATTTTTTCCTTTCGGAACATAGCCAGTTGCCTTGCTGTCGATATCGCGTTTCGAATTTCTCGCCCGTTGAGTTCTACATCTGCGAGGTCTGAGAGCTTTTGTCGAACCTCGGAATTAATTCCAAGGTCCACCCCACCATGAATAGAAGGTTTGCGTTGAGGACCGTGGGCCTGTGGAGAAGGCTCGAATTCCTCGAGGCGGGATATAAAGTTATCCCAGATTTGCAAGCGTTGGGGCTTCTCAAGCTTTTTGTACCTGAGAGTTAGCTGAATACGAGATTTGAATGCTTCGTCAAATAATCCAACTCGATTGCTCGTTAGGATGAGAATTCCTGTTGGGAATATTAGCTAAAATTTATATTCAAGACAACTTCCTTACCGTCATAGTATTCTAGTACCCTTAGGAAGACTGTGGCATACTAATTAGACTTACGTCCAGCACGACGAGCGCACCTACTGACCTGAAACCAAGGCGTTCCTTTGTAAATCGAAAATTCTTCGTTGTTCGAGAAACACGTCAGCTTCGTCCAAAAGGACAACTAAAAATAAGTTAGTAGTCGACTCAAGCATTACGGAGGTTTACTAACCACATCCCCAGGACTTCCCGAGCAGCAGGACAACCTCTAGGTACTGCAGAGGTCAGCATGTATCTGATATAGTAAGAATTTATCCACACCTTTTCTACATCTTCGGCCTTGGTCCCAATGTCTCCACAAGTTACGCGATATAGAGGCTTCTTGGCAACCTCTGCGACACTGCCAACATATCAGCTTGGCAAGTACAAGACATCGAGGAAGACATACCTCTCAGCTGTCAGAGTTTTACCAGTTCCTGGCCCACTATTACTAGTGTTAGCAAGAACATATGTTATAAGAATCAACCCTTTGCCTTACCCATGAAGCAAAATAAACAGACCATTCCCTTTCCCGCTCATTAGATCAGTGCCTTTCTCGGCATCAATCTGATTCGTTACAAGCGCGCTGATGAGCTCTTTGGTCTCCTTGTCTACAACAAGTGATTCAAACGCCTCGGTGTTCCATTTCACTGGTGTGATACGGCTGACATCCAGGTTGGCTTAAGGCATATGTTAGTATTCTCCGGTTTCAAGCAGGGGGGGTACTAACTCCATTCTTTCTTGTTCATATTAAACCCTGGAATAGTTGTTGGAAGACATAGCCAGAAATCGTCTTTTAATGGAGGATCCTCTTGAGACATTATGTCAGGAGTAAGGTCACCGTCACCTGGGACGTATTGGTTCTTTGACTCAGATGGATGCATTTGCCTGTACGTTGCATAGTCTATCATAAATCTTGAATCCGACTAAGACTGAAATTAGTCGCATTTTCGCTCGCATATAAAGAGATACTCACAATACGCTGAATGCCATTATTTGAATCCTCACTATAAGAAACGTAGTTTCTCCAGCGGCATTTCCAGAACATCTCGCCTCTTGCGCGTAACGTGTTTTTCAGACCGTTCTCTGCAAATTTGATGGGATAGATCATCAGATCACTAATATTGAAGGGATCTGTCATTGAGGGCAACCAGTCGATGGAAAGTTCATTTGTTGTCTTTTGAAAGGTGCCGTTAAATGCCCACGAAATTCCGTCAATGAAGCCTATGCGTACATTTGGACGGGCACGACTAGAAGTCCGTGGCCAATCCTTTCTCGTAATATTTAACCAAGAATTTGCTAAATATGCTCGGTGGAGCCCAATTGTCTCGTTATTTGGTTTCAATACGATCGTATTTGGGACCTTGGTTGATTTATAATTAGCAAATCATACCACGACATAGAAACGTAAACTGACATACAAAAAGATATTCAATATACTGAGCACTTATTTTGCCTTTTGAAAGTAAAGAGTCAACTGTAGACCATGTGACCCCTAATCGATTATGAAGGTAGGTTTTAAAAACGCTGGTATGCTTTTGGTAGTGCTTGTCAATGGCGCGCTCTGCCTCCAGAATCTTCTTGCGCCCACAGAACCACCACAGATACGGCGAAGAGAACTCGTTGCCTATATCTAAGAAATTGGGATGTGGGATTCTAGCCAATGCCTTTTTAGTTATATCGTTCAAGGCAGCTGCTAGGTCCTGCGAAATGATGGACACTGACTCGCCGATCAAAAGGGTTGATGGCTCAGGGTTCCCGGACATGCGTTGCGCAGATGGCGAAGTGTCACAGCATCTGTAGTCCTTATAGGCAATAAACGAAATAGATTTGTTCCGTTCGAGATGAAGCTCAAAGTTATGGATGGCCTTGCTTCCCCGTAGATGAGCATTTCGCGGGCCACTATCAACAACAAATGGCTCCTCAAGGTAAAGGTATGTGTGCCAATCTTGATCAGAAGCGCATCTGACTCTGTGAATCTCTTGGTATTCTGGAGTGAGGTCCTGTGGCTCTAATTTTTCGGCCGCGAGTCTGTCGGCCTCCTCTAGCTTTTCGGATGCGTCGTAGAGGGATTCTAGCACAAACTCGTCTGTCGACTCAAGCTCTATATTCAGGAACCGGCAAATCTGACCACGCCAGTCGATAGTTTTCATTAGAGGCCGCCGGTTGCGTCTTCCTGGCCGTGGCTGAGGAGATATTGCTGTATATGTATCAGCTATGTAATTATCTAGTGGGTTTAGTGTCCTAAGACTTACAAGAATTGTCATTGCTTCCTCTTTCGCTATTTGCGGACAATGGGCGAGACGATGGGCTGTGATCTACTCGGGTGCGGTTGCGAGGCTGTCTGCCAGTGGTCGTCTGATGACCTCCTCTGTATCGCAATGTAGGTTCGGGTGAAACGTCTGAAAAGCTGGAATCATTCTGTTGCCGCCCATTGCTGGGACCACTTGAATACCTTTCGTATGGGTCCATCGCGACCGAGTAAATGGTATCAGAGATACTGAGACTGCGACCACAGCCTCCACGGCTGAAGTGCGCTGGCTTGAGGATATTCTAGAATAGGATTAGCCTTGACGCTTCGGACGATCCGATTGCGGGCCGTCCCTTCCATAAGCGGAGAAACAGGACATCGCTATTATTATCCATAACCTTCCCTAGAACACTACAGCGGTAGGAAGTCCTTGGGTCCTTACTGCTACGCCTGGCCTAGAAACTAGTTAAGCAATGTGACATCGTCAAAATAATATCAGCAGCGACAAAGTGAACACCCAGCCTTGCTTGTCATTCAAAGCTCAGTCACCGAATGTCGTGAACAACTGAAAATGGAACGTCTTTTGAGCCCACAACTTCTCCAGGAGCTTAAGCGTCAAGGAAGGCTTGCTTTACCTAATGATAGCAACTCTTTACGAAAACCAACGGATGCCATTTTCACACTCAGCCAGCAAGATGATGATTACCGCCTCATGCTTCAAAAGCTAGAGGAGAGTCTAACTGGTGAGGCCTCCCCGTATCAATGTATCGATATTATATAGGGTGATGGTATGATCTAATAAATCCAGCGTGGTTGAAACTTTCTTTAACCGCCCAATTAGCAGAAAGCTCCCGTCCTCTAGATCTTCCTATCTGGCAGGTTATAGCCTTTACTGAACCATCTTGGCTCATCGATCCAGAGCGCCTAAAACAGCGATCTAAGGCTTTTATCACGTCACAAAGAATCAGACGAGTAGTCGCAGTCCAGAAAAGCACCAATTTTTGGAATGATTCTCGGATTACGGAATGGGTTTCGAAGGACCAATCGTCTTTAATTCTTCTCCAGGGTTCCCATATGATACGGGATGTTATTGAGAGCACTGCAGTAGAGCTGATCGAGCATTTACAGGAACAGGATCAGCACACTATCTGGATTCTCAATGCAATTCCAAACAACCCTGACGGAACTATCGCCTTGTGGGACGGTAATAGCATCTTAAAGCAGATTGCCATCCAAATTTTAAAGGAAAATGCATCATTTAACTCACTGAATGATCTCGCAAACATGGTGGAACTCTTTAGGGATGCTTCGTCCGCAGGAGATTGGTTCCAAATACTCGAAACTACGCTTAAGGCAATTCCACAGATGTATGTGGTCATCAACTTGGGAGTGTTAGGCTCTCGGATTTCGGATGCCGAAACTTGGCCACAGCACTTTCTCGGATTATTTGAGGCGTTACAGAAATCTTCAGGAACTGCCTTGAAAGTAGCCCTACTTAGCCATCGCCCGTTCTCAAATTCGGCATTGTCGCTGAAGACTCCTCTTGTTCGGATCACTACCACGCCAACACCACCAAGCCAAACCATGATCACCAGGCAGAACTTTGCCAGTACAAGGGGCGGTCACCGAATGAACCTCCCTGTTCTTAAAAAACCAAAACAATTAAAGGTAGAAAACAATAAACTCAAGGCATTAGGACCCAAAATCACACCTGTCATTGGATCAGTTGCTGGGAAATCCAAACGGTAAGTGATACAACCACAGTTTAGATTTATACTAAGCCGCTTTATGCAATAGTCACAGCCCTGGAGACTGGTTTACTGAAATTAAATCATTTGAAAAGTGTATCGATGCGTCCAGGAAAGATCCTGACGAGTCACATCGACGCGTAAGGATTGCTGTCCTTGACACGGGTGTAGATATAAAACACCCTGACATATCGCGGGAGCTTCAAGGAGGTCGCATCAAAGTCCACGACTTTATTACAGACTCAACAAACATAGAAGACCTGAGTGGCCACGGCACCCACTGCACTTCAGTCTTGGCGAAGTTCGCCCCAAATGCTGAAATTTATGTTGGTCGAGTTTTCCGGACAAGCCAAGCAAGCGACACAAGCGCCGAGGTTCTCAAAAAGGTTGGATAAATGCTCAACTCTAGTTATGATCTGTTTTAATAAATTCTTAGGCTATTCGGCATGCCGCAAACGTTTGGAAAGTTGATATAATATCTCTTTCCCTAGGCTTCACTGAGGACGACGAGGAACTACAAGAGGAAATATGGAAGGCATGTGCGAACAGAATCCTTATTTTTGCCGCAGCAGCGAACAACACTATGAATGAAAATACCCCAATCAGGTTCCCCGCTCGAATGAAAGAGGTTATTTGCGTTTTTTCTTCAGATGCATATGGAAGACCTTCGAACTTCAATCCTGCTCCGAGTTTTGACCGACCCAACTTCATGTTCCCAGGGGAACATATTAAAGGTGCATGGCCGGCATATCTCAACACCGACGACGCATTTGAGCAGAAGGGCTCAACCTATAAATATCAGGATGGGACGTCCTGTGCGACTCCGATTGCAGCTGCTGTTGCAGCTGGTGTTTTGGAGTTTGCGTGGCAGGAAAGAGAATACAAGATTCGCAAGGCTAAACTGCTTAATCATTTCAGTGGCATGTCGAATATCTTTATGAAGCGAATGGTAGATGGCTACAAGATTGGAGACAATTCCTACCATTATGTCAAGGCTTGGAAATTTATCTCAACAAATCAATCGAAGGCGGAGATACCTGTCTATATTTCTGACACGATGGACAATGTATATTGTTAGATATCTATATACAACTGAAGTATCCAACTCAGTTCTCCGAATTGTCAGCGTATGTTGATAACCAAGCAAGGCATCTACACAAAGAGTTATGTTATCGCGTCTCGGTGGGTTAAAGAGGTTAATTCTCAGCACGGGATTAACGTAATATATATTAGCTAGATACAATGAATTCGTCCTCCGACTCTTCTCCATCCCGCGACGGTAAGCTAAAAGTCTGATGCGGCACACCTGATCCAGTATAATCTGATACATCAATACCTTCAACTAGAATGCGATGCTGCTGCTGCTCCTCCGTGTCATCCCCATCATCCGATGATCCCTGATCGTCACTCGAATCAACTCCGAATGTATCGCCTTGGTTGAATGGCTTCACAAAGACATCCTTCCCGTAGTGTATCTCACACACCCTATACGCATAGATAAAATCCGTTGCCCCGTCGAAGGAATACCCAGCCGAATTTGTGCTCTCCCAGACTTTCCCAGCCCCAACACTGACAGGAACCATGCCTGACAGTTTCAAATCCACGTCAACCTTAACACCCCCTCCAGTAGCCTTAGACGTTTGTTGGGATAACTTTGCACCTCGTGCAATTCGAACACCTGTCACCATATATAATCTCTTCCTAAAATCAAACTTATTGCGGTTGATCTGGGCAACAACTTCCTCCTTTGACATTGCCGCTTGAACATCAAGCAACCGCGGTACCATAATCTCAGTATCTAGTCTCTCAAAATGCCAGGATATATCCTCTGAGTTGCTTTCATTCGCTTTGCGCTCCGGCTTAATTGGCAGCAAAACCACTTTGGCCCATATATTAAAAGCACTCGCTACGGAAGTAGAAGTTGTAAGGTCCACTGATGCTTGGTGCGATCGCTCGATCGTCGTTTCTGGGAGATGTAGGCCGTCTGGGAGTAAAGGCAGACCTGGCTCAAATGGTTTTGTAAGGATCTGTCCAAGGGAAAGGGCGCCGCCTGGGCGATATTCGCTACTTTTCACTAGTATCCAGGTCCTCTTTTGCTTTGACATTGTGATACTTTGCTTTGGAGATTTATAAAAAGGCCCTTATTTAAAGTCTATGGATTTTAGAACCAGAAGCAGCAACAGGACGAAGCGTTGGGACCTTCAAACTCACCAATCTCAGATATCAAACGGTAAACTGTTTTGTAGTTGACCTATTTTATGACTCAAGAGAGCCTTGGAAGCAGATGACCCTGTGTGGTGGCGCAATTAGAAGATAGATGCTGTAAAGCGCCTGTATTTTGGCGGTCTCAACCACCTCGCGAGAAAGAAAACATGGTTACTTATATGTATGTGGATACAATTATTTATACAAGAGCCGTCTGGCGGCTGACACTTGCAGATATTCACAGCTGCACAGTCCACTTCCGCGGCTGGCCCCCGGATTGGCTGCGGGGTCTCTGAGTATGCACCTGCGAAGCCTAACGCATGTTAGGTATCGATCCTTACTTCTGTCAGGGTTGTATGCCATCTCCCAATATCTACACATACTGAAAGTAGTAATTGAATTAATTAATTTATTCTATAAACCGTAGTAATTGAAGCCTCCTGGGCCGATATGCCCAAGTGAGAATCTTCGGTAACGAGAGCAAACCACAACATTTGGCTGTGTTCCCTGTATCACAAGATTACGAAATCAAGTCAATTTGGCAAGGATGTAGTATTGGCTGAACCCCGCAGCAGGAAGGAGCCCCCCGAAGGAGCTGCAGTCGTTGTAATAGGACTAGGGCTGCCATATATGTGCTGAGCCACAATGTGACAGCTGCAGCACTGTTCTTCGAGAGCCTCTTTCCAAGTAGCGCCAACCAAAAGACCTCATCGTAACACGGCAGTGGGAGAATCCAGACTCGATATAGTCCTATTTGATTCTATAATCCCAGGCACGCATATACCTCGAACTGGCCACGCCCTGAACCCGAGTTCCTGTCCACTCGCGACTCACGACTGCAACGAAGTTTGTCACGGCTCGCCCGCGTGAAAATACATAGATCCTTCGAGGATGCTTGTATGGGACGTTTCAGCCGAGTCTATATTGAATTCGATACTGTGAAGCGTTTCTCTATAACGAAATATCAGGAGCAGCGCATACCTCAAAGGAGAGATAGTACAGCAAATGTATAAACTAAGGTCAGATGCAGCCGACTATGTCATAAGAAATGAAAATGGCAATCCGGCCCAAAGGAGGAATGACGAGAGAAAGGATAGTTCAAAGCCAGGGCGAATAGAGGACGCTATGCGAGGCCGACGGCAGAAGAGCGCTATGATATACCAACAGCGGGAGGATGCTGCGGCAGCTCTAAGGAGGCCTGCCGATAGGACTCGGGAGGGAAACGCTGGTAGGCCTGCGTCCTTCGAAGGCGGAAGTGATGATTCAGAAGACGATGCTCAGCCACGAATTACCGACGTTCGTCAGGAGGACCGGGAAAGTCATCAGCTCATTCGGGGAAAAATAGCCAGCTCTGAGTTGCCGAGAATAAAAAAAGAAATATTGAGGCTGGATTCAAATGGAGCTAGGAGGCGTGTAAGGGGTGAATATATTATGAATGGAAGTGACGATTTGGAAGACGACGATCCGCGACGAAGTAGCGTCAGACCAAGGGAGAGAGGCCGGATAGTTGAAAATAGGGACCATTTTACGGATGGGAGTGACAATTCAGAAGACAAGTATACGTCTGTGAGTGGTGATTCAGAAGATAAGTATCCGGTACGAACTGCCATGCCTCGGGGGGAGAGAGCCCAAATAAGTACACAGAGGGAAATTGTCATTGAAAGATCGAGGCCGCCATCACCTGTCCGTTCTCATATAGACAGCGAAGAGTCAGGGAGTGATTCCCTAGTTGGAGACGACTACAAGTCCAGTGCAATTACGCTGGATAAAATTGGGGGCGCCTATCTCCATAGGCGTACAAACCTTGGCTCAAGTGTCAGCTCAACGATATCTCAAGACAAAACCTCTGGAGCAGGCGCTCGGAACGCCGAAATGCTAGCCGAATTTGCACAGAAGTGTCTGCGATTCCCTGGGTCTCAGGAGGAAACGCTGAGTGCAACCAGGCCACCTTACTCACGCTTCCCTAATGTTAGGGACCGAAGCGAACCCCCAATTTTCCCCCGAGCCTATACCTTTGCTGGGACCCCCGCTATGGAGCGCGAGCCAACCTATGACGCTAGAGAATCTTACGATCGATCGTTTGTGGAGTACGAGTTTGTCAAGAAGGCCAAAAAAAGAAAAAAGCGTTCTCCTGGCTTGATTACCTTCCTCGCCGGTGGCAAGCGTAGAGAAGAAGATTCTGTCGTGCCGCGCACTTCAAAAGAACCACTTAATGCCTTTTATCCACCAGATAGGCCGCCCTATTATCAACCAAGCACGGCAGATAAAGATACTAGGAGGTTCGAAACGCCCTTGGGGCAGTTTGATTCAAAGGCAACAAACGGTAGTATCAAAGAAGCAGGACAATATACCAACTTCGCACCGAACGCGCAGATGCTCCTTGCCAATGGTATCAATCCTGGCAATTTAACCGCGCAACAGTTCCAGAACTTCCCTGGGCAGGCACAGAGAGGATCCAATGCCTTACAACAATACAACAACAACCTCGCTCGGCATCAGCAAAGCCATATGCCGCCCTACAAATCAAGATACCCTACAAATCAAGATATTGAGTAAGAACCGAGACCATATAGTGGCAAAGCATCGTTATCTTATTAGCAATAGATACCATAGCTAGAATTTCCAGCTCCAGGGGCGGGGGAGCTATATTTATTTTTCTATACCCGTCCATCCTCAACCCTCCATTACCAACCGCTTCCAATACAAAAATAAATGTGCCCCTGAGTACAATCTAGAGCTTCAAGCCCCTACTACTCAAAGTTCTCACATTCAAACGTTCTCCCTTGTTGAATATTCCCACTAAAGCACCATCTCTGATCTCTGCCTGTCTGCCTGCCTGGTCCTCGACCCTGAGCCCCTTTAACCATCCTCAAATCTATCCCACCAGCCACAGATCCCGTCATACCAGGATAACAACACCCAGGATATAAAGTGTGGTATAAGACCACTACGTTCCGTATTTCAAAGACAAACGGAATCATCTATAAGAGCACACGGAATCCACCCTAAACGAAGAGAAGAGATATGGCATAGAAGGGTACGCACGGTACGTCTAACCTTCCCCCCCCTTTGCTACAAGCGGTGAGAATACCCTAGCAGTGACAGCACCTACCTTACTCACCGACAACAAGAACCCGCCGCGCCGACGACGATTTCACTACAACCCCACCCTCGCCCCGCCTGACCACATCAAAAATACTTTCTGCCGCCTTCTCAGTGGGTGGGGCTATATTCCGGCGGCGGCTTACCCGGGGTTTGGGGGAGGGTTGATGAGAGGGCTTGGGATTGGGCTAGAGGGTTGGATGCGGAGGGTTCTGGCTGTGGG